>PVHY01002628.1:72918-122888 GCA_004024945.1 Uropsilus gracilis | reverse complement strand
GTTGTTTTATTTTTTGTTTTTTTTTTTTTTTGTTTTGTTTTTTACCCCAGGGCTTTCCAACTGGAATTATTTTTTAATTGAAGATAATAAATCTTTCATGTAAATCCACTGTAGCTGAATCTCCATTCCAGATTAACACAATTCTCTACTTCTGTCATCATGGATATGACTGTGGATTGAGAGCACTGGAAACAAATGCAGTGAGTTCAGGACAGCTGGGGTAAAGAGTAGAAATTGATACAGAAAGAGGTTTGAGGCAGAGTGAGCCTTCTGGGGTTGGCAGAGGGTGGCACGAAGGATGTTCTAGAGCTGGAAATTTCTGTTTCCCAAACTCAGAGTCTGCCACACCCAAAGGAGTTCAAAGTGAATTTTCTGTCAACTGTCTTTTTTCCTCTTCAAGATCACTGATCATTCTGTGAAATGGACATTTCTTCCACCCAACTCCACCAAACAGACTCAAGAAGCATACAAGATTCCTCTCCTAGAACCCAAAGCTTATAAATCATCAGAGCTCAATAAGGCACCTTTTATTTAACATTTGTTCACAACCGCCCACTCTTTATTCACTTCTGTCATTAGCACCTAATTTCCACTTAATCCCCCCCCACACACACACACATTCCAAGCTAATATGCTGGGCAACTTCTCATTTCATTTCTTTCCTTCCAAATTGAAGGCTTCTTTTCTAGGCCACCATCATAACTGGAGTGACAATTAAAAAAAGGTTTCTTAAAAATGGTCTTTGCTAAACCCTTCCATTCCAAAGTTATCCCTGCAGCAATCCTCCAAGAGATTCAAATAGATGTTGAGAAAAGAAGAAATAAATGCTCAGATGTCTTGGAGATTTTTGAAACAAATTAAAGTTCCCTTAGTTTTCAGGAACTTTAATAAGCTCATGTGTAACATGGAGTTATCATTTATTTTTTTAATTATATTTGTGTTTGGTAACTTGTGTGACTGGAGAATGACTGATGGGCACCATTAAGACCAGGATAATGGGCCCTTAGTTATTCCTCTGGATCTCACCCCGCTGGCACATCCAGGCTCTTGCATAACCCAGCTCTGACCCTCAATCCTGAGCCCACCTCCAGCATCCTCATTTCTTCCCCCAACCCTCCTGAAACAACACGCATCAACACTTTCTTTTTGCATTTTTCTGCCTAAACTGTCTTTCAATATCTCCATATATTGAAATGATCCTCTTGAAGGATTAAGTCTAAAATTCAGTTCATCTCTTAAAAAATTCAAGATCTATTTCCCATAGATGAAAGCTAAATATTTTTAGCTCCCTACTTTACCCTCAAATTTACATGTGTATATTTACTGAAAATGATCAAATTATAAGAGAGCTAGGCATATAAAAGTATGCTTGCTTCTATAAATAGCAAACATATTGAAGCTGAGAAATGTACACTCTGTCTATGTGTCAACCTACCATCCCACCCATGTATGCATTCATCTAGTGCATATACAGTGGATATACACAGTACTTGAAACAAGAGTTTTGGAAAAAATAGTGGTGTACATGTAAACCTAACAAAAACCTATTTGCATACAAATCATACACTAGAACTATTAGAGTAGAACTGCATACACATGCAACATGTTTTTTTTCATTATTTACCTGTCTCTGTTCTTCCTTCTCTCCTTCCCTCCCTCCTATCTTACCTTCCTCCCTTCCTTCTTAAGAGATAATAATAATCTACATTACCATTTAAGTCCTTGGACTGCTGCATCACATCCTTTTAGGGGTATGATACCACAAAATACTCCTCACCATAGTTCTAGAAATCTTCTGCCAACATCCAATCTACCCCTTCTGCATGTTCTCCCACTCCCCATCCCTTCTTTTCTGATATATTGTGCCAGAATCTAAGGATTCTATTTTTTATTTGACCATTTGTTGTATTTCTTTATGTGGGAAATCATCTAGAATTTATCTTTCTCTAACTTCACTCTGTATAATCACCTCAATCATTCATTTTTTCAAAATTATCAGGCCAACACCTTAAGCAAAAACTAAAGAACAAATAGATTTTAGGGTGTCAAAATGGGTCTTTTTATTCTTTCTCCATCTCTCCGTGTCAAAAGGCAACTATTCACTGAGCAGGTGGGAATCCTAAGGACAGGACTGTGAAGTATTTGTGTTTGCATCCTGTGCTCAACTCTGTGCCTGGGCCTAGCAGATCCTAGGATCATGGTATTCTTTCATCCTCTATCCTTAATCTGACTTCCCTTTTCAAGTCAGGATCACAAGTCACCTTATTCAAAGTTGCTTTTCTGCCACCAAACACTAAATTCCCACTTTCCAAGGATCCTTCCCAGCACTCCTCCCAACCCCTTTAGCCTCTGTTCATATTCTTTGTTCACCAGCCTTGTGCTTGGATGAGGAATACGTGAGGACACTGGTAAGAACTGGTGTGCAGTAAATTTTTGTGCTGCACCCCACCAAATTCATATGTTGAAATTGTAACTCAGTGTGTGGTAGTATTTGAAGGTGGGAACTTTGGTAATTTATTTATTAAGTTTGGATGGGGACACATTCTCCTATAATGGCATTAATACTTACATAGAAATAAGAAAAGTGTGGAGAGCTCTAGTGCACACATTAAAAAAATATCCACATTACAAATGTGGATATTTTTTTAATGTGTGCACTAGAGCTCTCCACAATGGAAAGCTGTGTGGAGGACCCTCAAGTTAATGAAAATGGAACTACCATTTGACCCAGCAATTGCTCTCTTGGGAATTTACCCAAAAGAGATCTCAATGTGGGTACAAAGGGACACCTGTGCTCGGATGTTTACTGCAGCACAATTTATAATTCCAAGGTCATGGAAGCAACCTAAATGCCCTAAAACAGATGACTGGATGAAAAAAATGTGGTATATATACACAATTGAATATTACTCATCAATCAAAAATGACAAATTGGACGAATTTATAGCAACATGGATGTACTTAGAAGAAATCATATTAGCAGAAACAAGTCATAAAGAAAAAGACAGAAACCAAATGGTTTCACTAATATATGGGATATAGTGAAAACATAAACAAAGGACTTGAGGAAAAGTCAAAACAAGCTAAGCACCAAACTGAAGTGCACAACTTTGAGCAAGAGGGAAAATGTGTGTGTGGGGGGTAATCCCCTGGAATTACAATGTTGTGAAATTTATATATAAATAAATTTAAAAATTTTTAAAAATCCACAAAACTCAGAAGAGAACCCTTCTGAAACTCCCAACTCAACTGGCACTCTGATATCAGATTCCCAGCCTACAGAAGCATGAGAAGTAATTTGCTATCTAAGGGGAACCTCTATAGTACCATGATTAGGGTAGGAGCCGATATGCATGTCTAAATAACTCAGGTGATAACACATACAAAGTAACCCATTAATGTTACACAGTGCCAACATTCCAGAAAGGTTACACTAGAATCTCTTATTACTTGAACAAAAGATTGGGTGTATGAAAGAAAGAGATGGAGTTACTTAGCAGATTAACTTCACTTCCTGGTGTCAGCTCTGAAATATATGCAAGCATTTTATTTCCCCATCTGGATTAGAAATGCAACAAAATGAACTTTTTTTCCCTTCTCACTCTACAATTCCTCATGAATTTGCCATATTTGCTGTATAATCACTCATTAGCTGTTTTTAAGTCCCTACTATGCCTCAGGCCCTATGTCAGATCTACTGTGACTGTTTCTGGAATGAGTTAGATTGAAATTACTAAAATTAGGGCTCCATCAAGCCCTTTCTATGTTTTTCCTACTCAAGAAAAGGCTTGGAAATGAATTCAAAAGGTAGTATAATTTCTATACTTCTTTCAAAGCCCTACTGAAACTTGAATCACTACCTCAATTTTGTCTATGTTCAAACCCGTGATCAATCTTTTCTTCCATATTGCTTTTCTGTTTTACTAATTAAAGAACACGTCACAGCACCTCTTGTTCTGGAAGCCTCCTGTGCTCTCCCTTATACTGCCTTGTCTGTGCAGCAGTCCAGTGGTACCCAGGTGAAAGTCAGCAGCACCCTGGGCATCCACACTGGACATCTCTCAGCTTGTTCCAGGGGCTTCCATTATGCCCATGGCACTCATCCACACATGTATGCTGCAGAAATGTGAGGGGGCTAGATCAGGGTATAGGCAACACCAACATAGGGGAGTGAGGACTGGTAGTTCCTTTCTTCTATGTGTCAGGCCCATATTTCTGAGAAAAGGTCTATTCCACTTGTCAGAGGAACATCATGGACATGAGCCTCAGTTGTTCACAAAGCTACCAGGTTGATACCATACACTTCTATTAGCTTTTGTTCCCTCACTTTCACTCTTCCCATCACTACATCCTTATCTTCTGGGTCACTTCACAAAATTACTTACTGATAAGCATGCCCTTTCTCAGGCTCTGTGTATTATTGGACAGGTGTACCAGGGCCAGGATCTCATCTACCAGGCTGTCATCTCCTAGAAAGAAGGAATCACACTTTCTTCATTTATATATTTCCAGCTCCAATAAACAGGTCCAGAAACAATTAGGTGTACAAAAATATTGGATGAATTTATTAAATAAAACTTTGAAGTTTATAGGGGCTGAGGCAAAGTTGTTAATTTTTCTTTATTTTTAAAAACAATCTGCATTTGTGTTCCTCCATATTGCAGGGTAAGGTCTGGTGACTATAGCCAGAGGTAAGAAAGTTCCACTTTATGGAGATGGCATTCTAGTTTAGGAGAAAACATGGTGATGTGTGGGGGATGGAAAAATATACAGTGGGGAAAAAAAGTCAGTTAGGAGGCAGAATCTTTAGCAGGATTGCAACATTTAAATAAAGTAGTTAGAGAAAGTCATAATGGAGACTTCACTAGAGACCTGAAGCCAGGATAGGAGAGTAGGTCACATGGAGAGTTTGAAGAGGAATTCATGGCGAAGGAACTCAGACCTATGAGGAAGATATAACCTGAAGAGACTAGTGTGTCTGAAGCAGAATAAACAGGGAAAAACAAGGAGGAAAAGCAAGGCATGACAAGTGCCAGAGCAAAGAAACACGTGGATTATGGCAAGATATTTGACTTTTTTCTCCATGTGCAATGGGCAAACATTGGAAAATTTGTGGTAAAAGATCACTAAATTTATACTTAAAATAGTATTATACTGTGTTTAGAATACATAATGGAGACAAAACAGGAAGCAAAAAGACAGGATAAGAGCTTGTATGTTGATCAAGGTAGATATGACTTGGTACAGAATCATGGAGGCAAGTGTTAGTGATGAGTGAATACACTTTGTAAATAAAAATCTTCTTATTGATTGATGATTTGGATTTGGAGTCTAAGAGACAAAGAATAAGACTCAAGGATGATTTAGGATTTTACTTGAGTTACTGAGCGATTAGAGCTCAAAATTTCTAGAATGGGATAGAGTGTGGAATAAGTCAGATTATGAGATGGAAAGGATAGGCTCAAATATTTTGAGACACATTTCAGGGAGAAAAGTGGTGATGCCCAATCAACAACTAGATACACAAGTCTGGAGTTTATGGGACACACCTCGTACAGACACAAAACCACACAGTACTGACTAATAATATTTAAAACCATTAATATTGAAATATTAAAAAAAACTACAAGAAGTTAAAAATATGTTCTCACCATCTTAACCATTCATTTGGTGCCCATTATGTTTTCATGTAACTCTATTAAGTACTATTTGTAGACTTATTTTTTTATGCCAAACCCGTCAACAGTGCAAGTAACTTGCTCAAGGTTACAGAACCAATACTCAAACCATCTTCTTAGGGAAGGATTAATATGTGAGAGAATTCAAGTTTTTCTCTTCTTGGTCCCTCATAGAGTCACCTTCACCATCTTCTCTCTGATAGTGGGTATAGGAGTGGCATAGTTTCATTGGAGATCAAGGGATTTTTCTAGGCAGATCCCTGCAGAGATGAAACTTTGTTATTGCTGCAAATATATACAGCATGTGCTCCTGTGTATCTGCCTGCTCTTGAGTTTTCTGTAGGTTGGCAAATAATTTTTGTGTGTGTGTGCCTTTCATCTGCACTTTTCTTTTCAAATATGGAAAAGAAAGCTTTTTTTAAGTAGAAAATAGTGATGTATCTTTTGTAAAGAATCTGTGTATGTCCATAATATTCCATGGGAAAGTAAACAGAGGAGCAAAGATGATTCACTAAGGGAATGCAACACATTTTCTTTGAATTTGAATTCAACATTTTCTGTCCCAGGAGATAATTTTCTTTCTGTCTTCATTCACTAGTATTAAACATTGCACTGCTGTGTTGTCTTTATACTTGCTCCATATCGTCATTTACTAATACATATTGAAATGAACATTATTCCAGACAAATCCTGTTAAAACTTGGAGTCAAATAACTGGACTTAAATTCCAACATAACCATTGTTGTGCCTTGTGTCTGAATGTCCTTGGTCTTTTATAATGAGCTAACTTCCAGAAAGTCAAGTTGGAATAAAGAAAAGTATATATAGACTGTTCTGTTTTCTTCTTACACATTTCTATCATCCCAGCAACTATTATGTTTTTCTCTAGACCACTGAAATTTTCTCTGAATTATTTCTCCCATATCTATCCTTGTCCTCCTTCAATCCATTTTCCACACTGCTACCAAAGTGACTTCATAAAACATAAAACTTGGCCATGTCACTCTTCTGTGTTAAAGACTTTAAAGTTCTTCATTACATTAAAAGAAAAATTTTGTTAAATTATACATACTTCTGTCTGATCTAGTCCCTGCCTATCTCAACTGCTATCATATATATGTTCTCGTTTTCTCTTTAAGACTCTCTACACTGTTTATATTGTTTGTTTATGATTTCTTATACTATTTCATCTGCCTGAGAAGCTCTTGGCACATTTCTTATCCATTCATTGTTTGATTTTTAGTGTTCAACTTAATTCTTTTCCATAGGGTAAGTCTTTCATGTTCCATAATGATTATCAGGATAGGTTCACTATTCCTGTTATATATTCTTATAAACTGTACACTTTTTTACATTCTGTAGTAAATGGTGTGGTTATGATACAATAATTTATATGATAACGCTAATCCTTGATGGGAAACAATATTTAATGTTAAAAAATTTTCCCCATGCAACCAGCTTTATGTCTGGTATTTAGCTACCACTCAGTAAATATTTATTGAGT
This sequence comes from Uropsilus gracilis, assembly GCA_004024945.1. Classification (NCBI taxonomy): domain Eukaryota; kingdom Metazoa; phylum Chordata; class Mammalia; order Eulipotyphla; family Talpidae; genus Uropsilus; species Uropsilus gracilis. The sequence continues at coordinate 115,706 of PVHY01002628.1, read as the reverse complement.
TAATTAATTTGACTCTCATTTTCACATCTGTGAAATATGAGGTGACTCCTAACTTGCAGGGGTCTTATGAGGTCTGAACATATTATCTACTCTGGAAGGTGCATGCTTCATTTATAATAATGCTTTCTTCTACTTTGGAGCATATGCCCCTTGTCAAAATAGGTTTTCACAGTGGTATATTTTCAGTAACTCTATTTGAGTTACTCAGACCACAGAAAGATGGGCCCCAAACTTCACTGGTTTGGAACTCATTAATAGTATGGAACTGAAATGAGAGTTGTCAATTCACTTTAGACTTGTCTTTGAATGGGAGGATATATTAAAGCACACACACACAACAAGCAAATAAAAACCCACCACCACAAGCTATAGAAGTAGCCACAACAAAAAAGCAAACCAAAATTAGAGCACATAGAGAGGTAATTTCCCACAAATTGGAGCAAGTAGCAGAGAATTTTGATATGCAGAAACATAAAACAATGGGACAGATGTGCAGAGTGAAGAGAAACAGAATGAGAGAAAAGTCCATAGGTGCCTTATAACTTTCCTCTCTCCCGGTTCTGCCTCTTTTGTGAGGCTTGGCTGCTTGCCTGCCCTTGAGCTGGTTCCACAAGATAGCTTTGTATTCTTTATAATAAGTTCTCCTCCCACATAAGCTGGCTTCTCAGTGCCTATTACTTGCAATGACAGGATTTTAGCTAAAATAATATTTTTAAATACTGATAGAACATAGTAGGCTCTCTATAAATGACAATCGCCATAATTATGCTTATCTCTAATAGCACTGCTCAAATGTCACTTGTACTGGGTGACATTTATTGAATATCTCCTACTTGACTGGTGCAAGGACTTTTTAATATTTCAAATCTTTGCAAAATCCCTGTAAAGTGAACTGCTAGATGATATTGCATTAGAATTTGTTCTATATGCAACCGTGCCCTTTACCATGGGTAACAGAAATGGAAGATATTCTGTCGTTATTTTTTTATCAAAAATTCCTTGAACAGTTCCTGGTATATTAATATGCATGAGATACATGCTTGTTGAGTGAATAACCAAGTGATCTTGTGTAAGTTTCTAAATTTCTCTGAGTTATAATACCCTTACATTTGAGCAGACATTAATACCTGTCACACAGAATGGATATGAAAATCAAATAACAGACATAAAATTGATCTGAAAACATCTAAATAAATTACTAGTATTCTTAGCATTTTGAAAGTGCAGGTGACATCAACCTCATTTTACAAATGAGAACCCTGGAAGCAGAGAGATTAAATGATGTGCCAATAGTTCACAAGTGAATGTTAAATATATCATTAAATAAGCTATCATTCAATTCAAATACATTAAGTACGGTTTGGGCAAAATAGATTTGAAGGGACGTTTAGTTTAGAAAAGGAAAGAGATTTCTATTATGTGTCTAATTTGTGAGTTAGGATAAACATAAAATAAAATGGAAGATGATCCAACAAAAATAAAGTATGACAAAAACAGAGGAAGAATCCAAACAAATGATTTTCAACCAATATTAATGTCACTCCCAGATATCCCAAGTTTGGGGCTAACACCTCATAAAAATGTAACATGACAAGCTACAGAGCAACCTGTTATCTCATGACAATCTTGAAAGAAAAATGGAATGGAATTAATACAAATGCTGTTATATGGGAAAGACTAAAAGCAATGACAACGTATTAGCTCTGATGAAGAGGGAGTAGAGTTGATCTGTTGGAGCTGTGAGGTGAAGAACATTCAAGCTCTGAAGACCCATTCACTGTTCCACTTACTTGCTTTTAATCTTATAAAATATCCAGTTGTTTGATACATGTGGTTTTAAGTCTTTTACCTGGTAGTTATCTACCAATCATCTTTTCCTGGATATGAAACTATCTCAATTTTACACAACAAAAGCATATTTCTTGATCATTTCTATCTCACACCAAAGCAAAACACTGCTATTAGATTCCCTATGGCAAAAATAATATGATAATATTTTAATTGTATTTTTTTTAAATATTCTTTTAATTGTGGAAGTAATAGAGTTCTCTCCATCCAGTCTTACCACCAAATCACCCATAGCCCATCACCATAGTTCATTGTGCTTCCTTTCTTCTTTATAGGTACTCCCAATCAACCCCTTCTTTGGATGTTTCCCTTCTATAGTCAATTTTTAAGGTTTAGCTTTTAAGCTTGTATTTCTGCAGTTATTATCTTGGTTTCTCTAGATTCCACATACTACTTATCAGTGAATCATCCAGTAATCATCTTTCTTATTCTAATTTATTTCACTTAGCATTATCTTTTCCAACTCCATCTATTGTTGTTGCCAGTGGCATGAGTTACCATCTTTGGTTGGTGAGTATTCTCAAGGACAATAATTTTAAAAGAAATCTGCACTGCTATGTTCATTGCAGCTCTGTTTACAATAGCCAGGATGCAAAAATATCCTGAATTCCCAAAAACAGATGAATGGATAATATTCTAATCTTTCTCATAATTACTTGATTGTCCTATTTACCTAATTCCCATAGTCAATTCATTAGCAAATGCCATTGGCTTAAGCAATATATGATCCTTACTACCATCATCTCATGACAGAAATGATAGTTCCCTCTTGCACTTCTGACTTTTCTATGACTTCCTATCAATTTGCTTAAAATGTAGCAGTCATATCAACCTTCAGGGTTTAGAGGACCCAGGTAGCTTCTGTACAGCAAAAGATACAACAGAGAAAACAAAAAGAAATCCAACCAAGTAGGAAAAAAATTTGCCCTCCATACGAAGGTCTGATAACAAAGATACACAAAAAATTTGCCCTCCATGAGAAGGGTCTGATAACAAAGATACACAAAAACCTCACACAACTTAACAAAAACAAAATGAAAAACCTAGTTGAAAAATGGGGAGAAGAATGAAAAAGACACTTCTCCAAAGAGGAAATACAAAAATGGTTAACAGGCACATGAAAAATTGCTCAATGTCACTAGCAATAAGGGAAATGCAAATCAAAACCACAATGAGATACCACCTTACACCAGTAGGAATGGCCCATATCAAAAAAATGGGAAACAACAAGTGCTGGCGTTGATGTGGAGAGAAATGAACACCCTTACACTGCTGGTGGGAATGTAAAGTGATCCAGTCTCTATGGAAAGCTGTGTGGAGGGCCCTCAAATTAATGAAAACAGAACTATCATTTGACCCAGCAATAGCTCTCCTGGGAATCTACCCAAAGGTGACCTCTATGCTTGTACAAAGGGACACCTGTGCTCGGATGTTTATTGCAGCACTATTTATAATTGCAAGGACATGGAAGCAACTGAAACTCCCCAAATAGATGACTGGATAAAAAACATGTGGTATATACAAAGGAATATTGCTTATCAATTAAAAATGACAAATTAGATGATTTCATGACAGCATGAAAGGACTTAGAAGAAATCATATTAGCAGAAATAAGTCAAAAAGAAAAAGACAGACACCAAATGGTTTCACTATTATATGGGACATGGGAAAGAAACAAAAAGCCATGAAGAAAAAGTCAAAACAAGCTAACAACCAAATTAAAGTACACAACTTGGGGGCCAGGGGCTGGAACAGGGTGGGAAAAGTCAGGGAGGGTGGGGGCAGACCCTGAAGAACACAAAAATGTGAAGTTTATATATAAATAACTATTTAATTAAAAAAAGAAATAAAACTACCATAGGCATCCTGATATAGCACCCCTAAAACATATTTTTCATTATTATTAAGAAGAATCACTCCTTTTCTTGCAGAAACTTGTATTATCAACCCCATCAAGCAAGGGTTTTCGATTTAAAAGCATGCCTAGCTTTAATTTTTTCTTTTCTTTGGGAAAGTTTCTGACAGTCTGAGAGAACTAATCAAAATAATTGTTGAATCTTAGTGACCAGAGCTTCACATGCCAGACATTTTCTCCCAAACTGGGTTATTTAGAGTCCAATGATGCCAGGAATAAATATATAAAGCTAAGTAATTTGAGGAGATTGGAGAATTTTCAGAAAATGTCTTTCACTTGGAAGCATGAAATTACATGCACTGCAGTGGAATGAAATCAAATCAATCAGCAGCTGGGAATCTCCCAGGCTGTACAATCAGCAGGAGTTCAGAAGCCTCTCACTGGGAAAGAGCAGAGATTTGGTGGAAAAGTATGTGTCACTAGAATGCAAAGATACCGAACCTCTCCGCTGCTCCCTTCATCTGTGGTAGCAGATGGTGTGGACAGGAGGGTCAGAGGCAGGGTGAAGAGGTGGGTGCACCCCAATGCCTACTTCTCTATCCTCTACTTCCCCCAGGACTATTCAGTAATTAATTCTTTATATAGTCTAAATTCCTTAAAGTAGAATATAATTTTCTTGAGCATCTTATCCTTACCTCTCTCCTAAGTCTATTTTCATCATTTCCCCCATGATGCCCAAATTAATATTATCAGCAGATCTTGTCAGCTTCTGAACGATCAAGTTATTTTAGACCTCTGTCTTTATATCAGTATGGCTGGTACACTCAGAAAACCTGTCCTTTGGTATTTCATCTAGAAAATTCTGAGATTTTACCTATTATTACAAAATGTTCTTCAGAACATTCACTTGAAAAAAGTATTACACTTATTGGGATAATAATAGCTTAAAACAATGCATGTGATTTGGGGGTATAGGTTCATACTTCTTCAGACACATGTTGCTACAACATGCCCACCATAAAAAAACCCACAATCCTCCACCATAGACCACTGGGTCCCTCCCCGCTCCCCCACTTTCCCTGTCTTATAGCTTCCAGTTGTAGTTGGATTTCCAGAGTTAAAGCTTTACTTTATGATGCACATGCAGGTCTGTGCTTCCGCAGGCTGCACCAAATCTATTACATCACATGTACATCAGGTTTCCTGGTTTTCTTTTCACATGACTGCAGACATTTATAAACAAAGACTGCTCTCTCCCAGGGTATTCTGAACATGTGACAGAATCCAGCATTTAGTAGGTACTCCAAAGCTGCCTGTGGGATGATACACTAACAAATGCGCATTGCAGTTTGCAGACACACACTCAATATTGGAGTAGGCTATTTAGTTAAAAGATAAAAAAAAATAAAAACTAAGGGTGAGGATTTCAAACATTAAGGAAATTTGCTGATAGGCATCTACAAAAAGCACAGAATATTAAGTATGAAATGAATATAAAACCCAACCTGAAAGGAAAGTGCAAGAGATGCTTCTAAAATGAACCTAATTACAAATGCTAAATGTTCTAATGTTTTCCTTATGACTTGCAAAAAATGTCCTCAACACATCAGGGAAGAAATGGAGTCAGAGGACATTCACAAACACCATAAATCAGTGACAGTCTTCCATAATCAGGTGGCTATCTGTCTACAGAATATCTCTCAGAGTGCATCAGTAATTAGGGAGCTAATGGAAAATTACGAGCCAACAAAATCTATGACCGTTTCGAGGACAGTGGAATCACAGACTGAGAGAACCACAGGTTTATTAAGAACAACTCATGCCCGAACATTCTGATAGCTTTTTTGATAGTGGCTTTCCAATTCCTGCCACACTTGCTCCATTGGCTCTCCAACGCATTCTAAATCAATTTAAAAATGCTTTCTTTTGGGTTGACCTTCAAGATGCTCCAATGTTCGCTGTACCATTTTCTTTTTCTCACCTCTCTCCCTAATTCTTTGTTGTTGGTCCTTTTCTGTTCTATGCTACCTGTCCAGGCTCCTGACCCACAAAAATCCATTCGAATCATCATTTTTAGGAAATATTTCTGGACACTCTTAGTTTGTTTCGTGTGTCCACTAGCCAGTTGAGTCTGCAAGCTGAAAATAAAAACAGTTGACAGTTTGAAAAGTGTGTACCCAATACGGAGATGTTACATGAATAATAAATGTAATCATCATAATTATGACTTGAGGTTGGTGTTATTTTCTTAAATTTTGTAAGTTTTAGATATTTCATATTCACATTTCATTTTAACAATCAAGTGTAAGGAAGCTTTGTGTTCCTTATCTAGTTCCCTGTAAAGCTAACATTTCACAAAAATACAATATCTTATCCAGGAAAATGATGCCAATACAGTGAAGCTACGAAATATTTTCAACCCCACAATCATAACTTACTTTGCCTTTTGCGGTCATATCTTTCCCAACACTGTGTGGAACACTGGAATCACCCAAACACCTTGTGGAACGCTGGGAAACATTAGCATTGTTCTTCATTTCTATCACTTTTCATATCAAGAGGGCAGTAAAATGAAACCATACTTTTTGTGACTGGTTATTTTCATTCAGTAGAATTTGATAGAAGTTCATGTAAGTTGTTGCATTTATCAATAGATTTCCCTTTTAATTTCCAAATAGTATTTTGTAGCAAATATGTTTAATCATTTAGCCATTGAAGATTAGGGTTACTTCCATTTTTTGATTATCAGGAATGAAGTTGCTTCAAATAATTAATGATAAGTTTTTGTAAAAACACAACTTTTCATTTGTCTGGAATGATGCACAGAAATACAATTCTTGGATCATATGATAGATTCATAATTAGGCTTTAAGAATTGTCAGCCTGTTTTCCAGAAAGACTGCTTTATCTGTTTCCCCAAATATGACTTATAATTTCTCTACATCTTCATCATTTAATGTTGCCATTACCTTTTTCTAGTCATTCTGATAAGTATGTAGTGATATTTGATTCTGATTTAAGCTACATTTCCTTAATGACTATTGATTTTGATCATCTTTTTAGTTTATTTACCTTCTGTATATCCTCTGACAATTTTTAATGTATTTACCTGTTTTCTAATTGATTTTTTTTATGACTGTTGAATTTTGAGAATCCTTTATACTGGGCCTCAGAGCTAAGTCTACATATGCATTATAATTATTTTCTCCTATTATGTAGAATCTCTTTTAAAAAAAAAAATGGGATTTTTTTGTAGAGCAAAAGTTTTAATTTTTATAATACCTTATTTATCATTTTTGTGGTTTTATGGTTCAGACAAGTCTAAAACAACTTGAATTTGCCTTAAATCTTGAATATTTTCCCTTTTTTCTAGAAATTTTATATTACCATTTAGAGTCATGGTATATTTTGAATTAATTCTTGAATATGGTATGAGAGTTGTTAGATCAATGTTCTCTAAATAGGAAATACTGGAACTCAAGAATATCTTAAGTAAAACCATGCAGAAACACAATGAACTTCCCTTGTCCTTTAGTGTTTTGTAATTACATTAGAAAGTTGAAAAAAAAAAGCTCAACATTATTGATGTGATTAAAATGTATATAGTGGAGATACTTGAGAAACATTGTGAAATATAAATAGGGTCTTACTGAGAGATAAGTTTTCTACACTTCATTCACATTGATAAAATGAAAATGCAACAATCATGAAGTATTTGTTTGGCGAAATATGTCCTTGGGCATTGTGTCATTGTGTTGATGTCACAGAACTAGAAGTAAATTCAACATTGTAATCAGGTGCAGTGTCCTGTTTCAGCATCACAACATTTTTGCTTTCTTTGTGAACATCATGGGGCTGAGAGATCTTCCTTTTGACTGATCTTCCACTCAGGTCACTATAAGATTCTCCATATCTGATAGAAGCCTTTCTCAAACTCATGTTAGTCAAGTTGCTTTCATTGAAGAGACTGTAGCTTTAGTAGCTACCTTTACTCTGTTGTTATTCCTCAGGATTATAGTAATGGCTGAATGACAAACGTCTGATTGGCAACCAATCACCATCAGTGCTTTTCCACTCTCACATTTCTTCTTGACTTTCAATTTCATTTCCAGGTCAATACTGTGATGTGGCAACTTAATGGCAGCATTAGCAGCATTAGTTGATTCTGTACACTTAGGATACACACTGAATAAAACTGTACAAGATTAAATTGAGCAAAGGGAAGGAAAAGCCTATCAAGGAAGTTGGTAAACAGGAGATATATGAGATTGGTATCAGTATGAAAAGCTGCAACTTTATAAGGTTACAGTATTACCAGGCAGTGAGAATTTTGGGACATTATGATATATGCAGTCTGTCATTGATCGAAACATACTTAACACAGAACTAAACTATAGTAGAATGTTATATCTGCCTCTATCTATCTATCTATCTATCTATCTATCTATCTATCTGTCTGTCTGTCTGTCTGTCTGTCTGTCTGTCTGTCTGTCTGTCTGTCTGTCTGTCTGTCTGTCTGTCTGTCTGTCTGTCTGTCTTTCATCTGTTATCTATCATGATATATTCTAAACTACCTATTATCATCATTGTTCTCATCATCCTCTGTCACTTATGTGATACCTAAAGTCACCTGAAAAACTGAAAAAATTTTCCTTCATTAGAAAATGTCTCAATTTTCATTTTGTTTCTAAAGGAGATTCTTGGAGATTATAAGATTCTGGGTTGAAAGGTCCTTTCTTTTAGCACTTGAAGAGTAATATACCATTCGATTTAGATCTCTTTGCTTTTGGATGAGAAATCTGCCATTAGGTTTTTGATGTTGTTGCTGCTACTATCATATTAACTATTTATAATATATATTTTTCTCTTGCTAATTTCAAGATTACTTCCTTTATACTTTTAGAAATTTAATTATAACTTGGCATGAATTTCTTTGAGTTTATCCCATTTGCAGTTTTATTCAGTTTCTTGAGTCTATATGTTTACACCATTTGCCAAACTTGTGAAATTTTCAACCACTAAATTTCTAAGAACATTTTCATATTTACCTCTTTTCTCTTCTTCTTCAGGACAATAATGGTGTGAATATTAGAATATTAAATTCACATATTCCAGATCTCTATTCTATTTTCCCAGTCTACTTGCCATCTATTATATAATATTTGTTCTACATAATGACTAATTTTTATTATTTTCCACCCCACCCTATTTTGCTGTTATAGCCATCTACTGAGCTTTCATTTTATATATATTTATATATTATATATATACATGCACATATATTTTATAAATCTTATATATAGTATATATTATATATAAAATTATACATATGCTATTTTACATGCATATATGTGTATTTTATATATACATATATGTGTATCATATATAATACACATACATGTGTATATATATAACCATATATCATACATGAAATTTATATATTTAATATTTAAATTTAAATTTCCACTTGGTTCTTCACATCTATTTCTTTACTGAGAACTATATGTTTTAAACATGTATGAAATGTCTTTATAATTACTCTTTAAGACATTTTTGTCATGACTACTTGAAAATCTTTGTCTGGTAATTTTAACATAGTTGTTGCTTTGGTTTTAAGGGCAATCATCATTTTTGATTCAGTTTTGTGATCTCCCTATTTCATGATATGAAAATTGATACTGTATGATATGAGACTGGGACCTTATTTAAACTTTATGTTGTATCTTTATTACTTTTTTTTTTCTGACTCAGCCCTAGCTTGGGACAGGAGATATGACCTCTCGTAATTGCTTCATGTAGTAAGTAGTAGAAGTTTTCCACTAGCCTCCATTGCCAATTGAGGCAGGAGTGGGATTCTACCTCATCATGTTTTCTTAATGAATACTGGGTCTCAGGTGGGGTAATGGTGACCTTATAACCACTGGGCGATAATGGAAGATTTTGACTTCATATACACATGTACATATATGCACAAACACACACATACACAAACATACACCCTCAGGGAGGAGAAGAGTATCTTGTTATTAGAAGCTGGATGTAGAAACTCAGATTTCCTTCATGATTTCTACTGATACCGTGTGGAATAAAGATGCTTATTACTTGCTAGTGGGAAAGGAGTTCCAGATCTCGATTTCGTCTTCTAATATCAATCAAGCAGGGTATTAGTGTTTCTTTCTACACCTTCATAAAGATGAAGGTCTAAACTCTTCATTCAGTTTTTGCTAGCATGAATGCATATAGGGGACACAGTTTTAGTCTGGGGCATAAAACAATTATTTTCATATACTGTTCATTTTTCTCTAGTTGTTCTTTTCCTGATACTTTGCCAAGAAAGAACAGGTTTGTGTTGTATTTTTCTGTCTGCAATTGGAATTTTTAGATGGCTACCTTCATCACTCCTAAGTATTGATATGAGACAAAAGTAAAATTCAGAAAACTCACTATTATGTTGCTTAAGTTACAGAGAGGTGAGGAATCTTGTCCATGGTCAGATTGTTATTCAGTGACAGAATCTAGATCTGAATTCAGACCATCACACTCCAAAGTCTGGATTCATAAATTGAATTGAATGCCTTGGCTGAAGCCAATAGTTTCAAGCCCAGGAAGTCTGTAAATACTGAACTGAATTGGAGTATAGATGAATTATTCAGTCCATTGGTGCCTGAAGTTTGGAATTGCCAGTCTGTTGATGTTTATAAGTTATCCAGGACATATGCTTTCACTAATATTTGCAATGATGACCCTTCTAAAAACTGATCTTTAAATTCAGATTCTAACTAGATTTTCAATTCTCCCATTAAGAGAGGCACATTAGAAAGGGATTTCTGAATTGTAATTTATGGATGGTTTTTGTACATGAGGTTTTTGTACTTGAGGATGTTGTCCTAGTTCATTTTTTTTCAGGTCTTAGTCAAGTTTTCTCAGCACAAATTATTTAAAAAGCTATCTTTGTTGCAATGTAAGTTTTTTCCCTCCTTTGTCAAGGATTAGTTGTTTTAATTATTATGACTTTGTAGTATAACTTGAAGTCTGGAATATTTAGGCCTCCATTCTCTTTTTTTGGCTAGGAGGCTTTTTGATATTTGAATTCTTTTGTTATTCCATATGAACTTCTGTAATTATTTTCTATCTCTTTAAAGAATGCCATTGGAATTTTTTATATAGATTGCATTAAATCTGTAGATTTCTTTTGGAAGGATGGTCATTTTGATGATGTCAGTTCTCCCAATCCATGAGCAGGGAATGTCTTTCCATTTCCTTGTGTCTTCTTCTATCTCTTTTAGCAGTGTTTTAATGTTTTCTTTGTATAGTTCTTTCATGTGTTTTGTTAGGTTTATTCCTAGGTATTTAATTATTTTTGGTGTGATGGTAAATGGGATGGCTTTTTAAATTTCTTCTTCTTCTTGACATTTTGCGTATAGGAAGGCTACTGACTTCTGTGTGTTAATTTTGCAACCGGCTACCTTATTGAACTAGCTTATTGTTTCAAGAAGTTTTTCTGTAGCTTGTTTGGGGTTCTCTACATAAAGAATCATATCATCTGCATATATTGATAGCTTCAGTTCCTCTTTTCCTATTTGTGTCCCTTTTATATCTCTCTCTTGCCTTATTTCCCTGGCTAGAACTTCCAGTACAATGTTTAAAAGTAGCGGAGAGAGTGGGCATTCTTGTCTGGTTCCAGATCTTAATTGGAATGATTTTAGTTTTTCCCCATTTAAGATGATGTTTGCTGTAGGTTTGTCATATATGGATTTTATTATGTTGAGGCATGTTCCTCTGATCCCCAATTTTATAGATGGCAAAAAAATGAAGGAAAACATAAACAGATAGGACTGCATCAAACTAAAAAGCTTTCATATAGCAAAAAAAAAAAAACTAAAAGAATTCCATCTGAATGAGAAAAATTTTTTGCCCTCCACAGACTGGTAAGGATTTAATATTGAAGATCCACAAGGAACTTATACAACTAAACAAAAACAAAACAAGAGGCCAATCAAAAAAAAATGGGGAGAACTAAAAGGATAACTCTCCAAAGAGGGAATATACACAAATGGCCAACAGGCACATGAAAAATTGTCCAACATCTCTAGCAATCAGGGAAATGCAAATCAAAACCACAATGAGTTGCCACCTTATACTAGTAAGATGATTCACATCCAAAAAACAGGCAACAAGAAGTGCTGGTATGGATGCGGAGAGAAAGGAACACACTTGCACTGCTGGTGGGAATGTAAACGGGTCCAGCCACTATGGAAAGCATTGTGGAGGACCCTCTAATGGAACTACCAATGACCCAGCAATTGCTCTTCTGGGAATCTACCCAAAAGGGACCTCAATGTGGGTACAAAGGGACACCTGTTCCCGATGTTTACTGCAGCACTATTTATAACTGCAAGGACATGGAAACAATCCAAATACCCCAAAACAGATGAATGAATGAAAAAGATGTGGTATATATACACAATGGAATATTATTCATCAATTAAAAATGACAAATTAGATGAATTTATGGTAACATGTATGCACCTAGAAGAAATCATATTAGCAGAAACAAATCAAAAACAAAAATACAGACACCAAATGGTTTCACTGTCTTATGGGACATGGGAAAGCTAAACAAAAAGCAATGAAGAAAAGTCAAAACAAGCTAACAACCAAATTTAAGTACACAACTTGGGCAGGACAGAGTGGGAATGGTCAGGGATGGTGGAGGGGGTGAACCCCAGGGATAACAAAGATGTGAAATTTATATATAAATTAATTATTTGATTATTAAAACAAATAGATCTTAGTTAAAAATATCCTTAGCAAAGAATCTGTATGGTATTAAAAAAAAGAGAGAGGCACACCATAAAAATTCTGATCATTGGACCACTTAGCTCCTAGCAACTGCCTCTCGTTTCACTTTCTATGTTCCAGTTTTAAATCAGTAAGGCTATACAGACTCTCCTGTAGGCTCTACTGTATTGAAGATCAAGAAGAAGTCTCCCTAGGAATAAGAGGTATTGGCCTAATGCAATTCCCTGTTTTATAGACTTTTGTGCCCAAATAGTTGTCCTGATGGTACCAACGTTCTTCCCAAGAGTGTCTCAACTCAGACTCTGCTTCATGCTTTTTTTGCAATACTCTGGGAGATAGACAGGAGATGAGATCAAGATAACTGCAAAACTGTGCACATTGAAGTAAATATCCCTACACCACCCTGTTCAATTATATTTACTATGTATTTTTAAAAATAAGACCATATTGTCATACTGCAAGTAAACATTTAATTTTAGAAAGAAGAAATCAAGGTTTGTAGATTTGGAGTTGGCCTCTTATTCCACAAAGTAACTTGCCCAAGGTTACCTCAGGAGTCTGCTGTAATCATAACAAGAACTGAAGCTCCTAAACCTTTGATTTTGTGGTGTGGCCTCATTAGCAGAGTATTTAATTTCATTCTCAATACCTTTTAGACACTCATCCTAAAGAATTCCCTTCACAAAGAAAGAATATTATAAAGTCTCTTTTGTGCAATTATGTTAATATCATTTTTCCTAAAGTTTTTCCCCCATAAATTGGTATAATGTGGTGATTAAGAGCAAAGGAAGAAATTACATCATTTTCAGTTCAAAAACCTGTTCTCATGTTGGTCTTAATCACGTAACCTTTGAATTGTGGTTCCTCATCCAATCAGTGGGAAGAATGTCAGCACTTACTAATGGGTAGGTCTAAAGATCTTAGACTACTTAAGGAATTCTAAAATATTCAGTATAATGCCTGTAACTACTAAAAAAAAAAAGCTAGGAGCAATATTTTTATGTATGTTCTGTCCTATCATATCTTGTGATGTAGCTTGAGAAATAAATTTCATATTTCAAACAAGAAAATTCATATTACAAGTGCATATACAATCTTAACACATTTGTTCTTAGTTACTATTCAAAACCTACAAATCAGTTGCATTTTTCCCATTTTAAGAATGTTAGTCAATGAAGTGATAAGCTAGCTAGTCCCCACTAAAATATAAAATCCATGAAGATGGAGAATGTTTTGTATAGTAGTTACATAGGGCATCCCTAGAATGCAGTAAACTCTAAGAAATCAAAGTATACAATAATACAAAAACTCTGAAGTCAAAATCTCTCAAACCATAGCATTGCATGAGCAGAAAGATCTGCCACTGCTTGTCATATGCCACCATTGTCATTTCTCTTAAAAGTTTTCTCCTAGAGCTGTTCATATAACTGAGAAATGTCAATAATTTCTTCATACAAAAGGAATGTCATCCAAAAGGAATGTCAATAATTTCTAATTTGCTCTAATAAATTGTGTCCTTTAACAGATGCATGACAATTGCATTATGCTATGTTGTGAACTCCAATTATGCATTCCAGATGTCTGCCCTTTCCCATAAAGTTCATGGCTTTGTGAGCTTTCATTGCAAATTGCATTTCAAATTCAAAAGTGGATATTTTTGCTGTGTATATTTAAATTACTGAGTTACACATTATTTAGACATAGGCGTTTGACAACATAGCAAATGTTTATATATTTAACATGAATTTTAATTAATTCACATGTATTAAATACTTTTTATATTTATGCTATCTATATTTTTGTGTACATACGTGCATGATATATAGTATTTAACATAATTTAATAACTCTATTCCATCATGATTATCAGTATAGTCAAACAACAATAATAAAATGTGTATATTGTCAACTGGTGGTGACTGAAATTCATAAGGCATTATTAGACAGGAAACCAATTCTTTAACATGAAACTCTTTCTAAAGATAAATAAACCCTATAACTAGCTAGCTTTGAGATTAAGTATTGACTGCACCATTCTCATCATGATCTTTAGGAAATTATTTAGCTTGTCTTCCTTTGTTCATATGAAAGTCTGGAATAATGATGATGATGATGGTGATGATGATACTATTTATATTTATATATAAATGATACTATTAATGATGCTATTAATATTTATGTCATTATATATATATCAATGAACTCACCTATACTTATGCCAAGCAAAGTTCAAAGTCTTTTTATATAGAAACTATGTCATTCTCAATCGTAGAATTAAATGATTAAGTATAAGGAAAGATTTACATAATCATGTACAGAAACTTGTGACATCATTTAAATGGTGTATGCCAATTTTTATGGAAACTCATAGAGACAGATCTGAGTTAAGGCCTAGTGCCACTTTAATCTTATAGAATACATTTAAAATTTCTTAAGATTTTTCATCTCATAAAATGACAAGGTATAGGAAATTTTAGTTAAAATGATGAGGGAAGGAAATTTCAGAGAAATGCTGTTACCAACCTCTCTTTGTCATATCGCTCCCTGTTCAGAAAGTCAAGTCCTGAACTCAAAGTTTTATTCACAAAGGAGGCTTTTTATTAGCAGGTGACATTATGTTGGGATAATGGCAGTTGGTATACTATGAAGAATGAAATCTTCCTGCATAGCAAGATTATATAGGAAAGAGAGGAACTAGAGAAGGTTTCTTTACTCTCATGTCTAGGAGGGTGTAGGCAGTCTAGGGAATAATCAATGGCCTTCTTGGAATAGTTGCTCTCTTCTACAGTATTATTTTTAAATGATCTGAGGGTACTTGCAAGTTAGTGATGTCAAGAACAATCTCAGAAGGAACAAAATATCTCCTTTAGCTACTCTTCACTGTGGCCCCAAAAAGTGTGCTACAATATGTGGTACAATAAATTGCTAGGTTAAGAATAAGGGGTCATACCATAATTCTTGGATGGCCCAAACCAACTGCAATGTCACTTAAGCAAAAACCTCAAAGAGGAAAAACTTGAGTCATGTGAATATCTGGGGAGAGAGGCTTTCAGACAGAGCTCCTAAGGATTGAATGAACAACAATAGGCTGGTAGAGCTGGAGAATACTGAATATTGGAGGGATAAAAGAAATTCTGGTTAGATCATGAGCAATTAACAAGCCAAGATGTGAAACTGAATTTTATTTGAGATACAACAGAATTAGTTGCAAAGCTTAAATAGAGGGTGCCCATTTGAAACTAAATATTTATTTTTTAATATGAAGCATAAGAAAACACATTGAAAAACTATTGTGAGATTCCTAAATCAATGCATTAGAAATTAATGGCATAAAAAACACTATAGATAAAAAAAATCATAGAAAATGTAATATAGGGCAGGCAGATTTTTTCATCAGAATTATACAGTAAAATATTGCTATTACAGATGAGAGTATATGCCTTTTGACTCCCTGTTGGATTTATTTTTATATGGAATTATTTTTATATGTGTTAGTTGGTGTGTGTGTGTATGTTCTTAAATGACCACCATACATATAAAAGGCACCTTGAGACATCATTGAGTTTTCTCACATTTTGCAGTTCTGTTTCTTTGCTGGTTTCCAACTAGACTATAAGCATCTTTGAGTTAAGTACATAATTACACTCCATCTTTTCATAACTCATATTCTGTGCCATAATATAATGATGCTTTATGATATAGCATTGATCATCAATTACAGAGGTAAAAGTACACTGAATTTAATTCGAATGTGATTCAAGTGTCATCCACTTATTTATTAAGTATTTCAGAGCTACTATTTTTGTGCAAGGTACTATGTTGAGTATCAGCATGACAAAGATGAATACAAAATCACCCCTAGCTAGGATGACAGACATGGTGACAAATCACAATGTGAGAAGGATCATAATTAACTAACAACTTAGCTAAATAATTACAGCAATACTTCATATACATATACATCATATGTGTGTTTATAGAGCTTACTGTATATTATCTCACTTAATTTTCTTGATAATTCTATAAATATCCTCTGTTTCATGAAGTTGCTGCCTTCTTTAATTTTTGACACATGAGTAAACTTTCTACAGACAGATCAGGTAACTTATAATGATTGAATTAGTCAGTGGTATAACCAAGCATCAATCCCTGGCAGCTAATTCCATAGACTATACTTTCAACCACTCTCGTGATTTTGAGAGTCATTGACTTCTTTTTAATTCTCACAGAATATCTACCAGTCAGGTTTTGTCACTGATTCATAGGTGAAGAGAGTGGCCAAATGGGTTCAGGTGACTGTCAAGTTCAAATAGACTCAAATTCCTGTTGTTTCTAAGTCCATCCTATTTCCCATCCTCCCTCTGCACACATGTTCATGTCTTCCATAGCATGGAAGAACACATTAATTCTGATTTGACTGGTCTAGGAGTGGAGGTGAAGGACTTCATTATGGAGGTGATAGATTCCAAAAGAATTATTCACCCTATGAAATATGTCACTGAGAGCTTTTTTGGAGGTTCTAGCAGGGCAATGCAGCTACATGTATACCCTCGACTGAAGAATGGTCCATCTCTGGGGAGGGCCCATCTCTATTTGGGGATGTGCTCTTCAATGGAGAGCACAGCTTGGGGAGGGATGCACATGGAGTGGTGAGGGAGAAAGGGGACACCCACCTAGCTAGCCAGATGAGCCAAATCACCTCTGGCTATCATTGGGGTGACAGATGTCACAGCCATATCACAAGACTTGATGTAAGACCTGAAACAATAAAATACATAGAGGAAAACTTAGGCAAACTCTCATTAATTATACTTCAAAAGTCTATTTCTGGACACATCTACAGCTGGCAAAAAAAAAATGAAAGAAAACAAACATTTTGGACTACCTCAAATGAAAAAGCTTCTGCACAACAAAAGAGATAATAAAAAAAATAAATAGAAACCTAACCAAATGGAAGAAAATTTTTGCCCTCCACAGAAGTGATAAGGGTTTTATAACAAAGACCCACAAGGAACTCACACAACTTAGCAAAAACAGAACAAGAAACCCAGCCAAGTAATGGGGAGAAGAACTAAAAAGACATTTCTCCAAAGAGGAAATACAAATGGTCAATAGGCACATGAAAAGTGCTCAAAGCCATTAGTAATCAGGGAAATGCAAATCAAAGCCACAATGAGATACCACCTTACACCTTAACACCAATAAGAATGGCAACAACAAGAGCTGTTGTGGATGTGGAGAGAAAGGAACACGCTTACACTTTTGGTGGGAATGTAAACTGGTCCAGCCACTATGGAAAGCAGTGTGGAGGACCCTCAAACGAATGAAAATGGAACTACCACTTGACCCAGCAATCGCTCTTCTGGGAATCTACCCAAACGAGATCTCAATATTTATACAAAGGGACACCTGTATCTGGATATTTATGACAACACTATTTATAATTGCAAGGACATGGAAATAACCCCAATGTCCCAAAACAGATGAATGGATGAAAAAAGATGGCATATATACATAATGGAATATTACTTATCAATTAAAAATGGCAAACTTGATGAATCTGAGATAACATGATGTACCTAGATGAAATCATATTAGCAGAAACAAGTCAGAAGGAAAAAGACAGAAACCAAACGATTTCATTAATATATGGGGCATAGGAAAAACAAACAAAAGGCCAGGAGGAAAAGTCAAAACAAACTAACAACCAAACTAATGTACACAACTCAGGGGTGGGGGTAGGATGAGGGGGAGCGGTCAGGGAGGGGAGGTGGTAGATGAACCGGGGAATACAAAGATGTGAAAAAAAAAATATATATATATATATATTATTTAATTTTTTTTAAATGTCACTGAATCAGTATATTTTGTCACTATAAAATGGCATGCTTTTTCAGATTAGCAGTTCTTCTGGAGGTGACAAATTAAGCATTTCATTTGATCTTCTACATCTGAATGTAACATGCACTATTTTATTAATAGAAATGACAACAGCAATATTATTATCTATATACCTATTTATTGTACTCATTTTGTTAACATTATATCTCTAATTATCAGAACAACCTAAAATCTTTTATTTTTGTATATGAGGGCAGTGGGGATTTGAGATGCTAGATCACAGAGATAAGAAGTGAAAGGAGGAACTGAGCACATGTCCATGTAACTTCAGAGTTACTGCTTTTGCTATACTGTTTCCTCTTCTATGCTGAGCAGAGTCAAAGTCACAGTCAGTTAATGTACTAACTTGGTACCTGGTGGAGTCATGGGGTTTGGGCTGGACTTACAAGTTTTTGTTTTTGTTTTGGAGACTAGGTCTCACTATTTTTTGCACATGGAACTGCAGCCTCTTGTTGCCCGGGGTACCACAGACTCAAGCAATCCCCAGCCTCAGCTTCCCAGGTAGCTGGGATTACAGGCACATGCCACCACGCCCAGCTATTTTTTTGGAACTAGGTCTCGATATGGGCCCCAGGCGGGACTCAAACTGCGATCCCTGGCCCCCGCCGCTTCATAGGCTGAAGCTTACAGGCATGAGCCACCATGCCCTGCCCTGGACTTACAAGTTTAACCACATATTCAAGCATTGAATAGACAAATTAGAAGTCAATTATTTCAATGCCACAGTGAGCAGTTATAGCTTTTCCCATTGGCCATAGTGCATCATGTTTAAAACTTGATAGATGAAACTACAAGTAGATTTATTAATTTCCAACTTATAGATCCAGTAAAACATTGGTCTAATTATTGACTGGCTACTGGAAGTCCCCACAAATAAACTCACAACAAAATTTTATTATCATTCAATCTATAGACCATTTGATAAAAGCTCACTTTAAATCAATTATTTTATAGGCTCAATATCAGCACTCAATTAGATTGGGAATGTGTGAATCCAATAACCCAAACAAGTTCTTCTAAGAAAAGCAGGGTATCTTCTCTCCAGGTATAAATACTCTAGTAGATTCCAGGATTCAATGAGAATTAAGTGGTCTATATGTGTGATAAGAAGATCAATTAAAATCGGTTCACCTAAAATACGAGGATGGAGGTCCAGTATTCAGAAAATGGCTGAGATACATGAAATCAATTCCCATATAATCAGTTCAAATTTTAAGAGGCCATCACTTGTAGAAGACTAAATGAACTATGGTATAAGTAAAACATTTGGAATAAAACCAGGGACATATTTTAGAACAAATTCTAGAATATAATAGTTCCCAAAATAGTGCAATTCATACCTTGAAGACATATTTTCGTTAGGCATTTACTGTATACATTATTTTGTAGTAAATTCTCAATGTGTCTTAATATGCCAAATAATATTTATTGAAGAAATACGAGATGGTCGGCAGTTAAGGCATAATCTCACTTTCACCATAATAACTTTACATTCTATTTCTTTATCAGAAAATATCAACCTTAAATTAAGTTGTATGATACCACTTTCCCATGGTCATGGACTGACGCTTCCATATGAACATCATAACTCAGGCACTGGTCCATTTGCCTGCAGTTAGTTACTGGGTGTGGTGGATTTTCAGAGAAACTCTATCCAAATTCTCTCTCTAGGAAAAGTTGTAATCATTCAGTCAAAAACAATATTTCTTATACTTTTCATAGGTGATGTTGTGGAAGTAGTTTCTCCCTAGAATATGTATTTGCTTGGTATAATTTGGTTGTGTTTTTGCTGACAACTGTAGACATCTGTGAAGTATCTCCATTGCAGCATTCCCACACTCAGCTTCCTGAGTGACTGGGAGAAATTATCACCACCATAGTGGTAGACGCTTCTTGACCTGATTTTTCATGTCCTAGTATGCACTAACAGTTTTTTATTCCTTATACTCTGGTGACTGCAATGGGTGCCCTGGTGATATCAGGAATGGGGTGTGGGACAACTCATAAAGGGTCTTAGGAGTGACAATCCCTAATGGTTACATGCATTGTTTTGGAGTCTCTTCTCGAGACCCATTATCAACTTCACTCCTTTAATGTGTCTAAACAATAAATTGCTAAACCTTTAATTCCTTATATGAAATCTATTCTTATTCCAAATATATATATATAGTCACACGTCTATTTTCTGTATTTACTCTTAAGTGATACTTTGAATAATGGTCTTTACTTGTTAAAACAACTGTGTCTCACAGGGGAGAGGGAGGTAGAGTGGTCAAAACAGGAAAAGGAAGAGCCTAAGGGGCTATAGTGAAGAATCACAACAGCTATGTGAGAAAGTTATGGGGACGACATCTGAGTGGAGAATTCAAATAAAAAAACGACAACATAATCCAACCACATTGACATAGAAGATTATATCTTTGAATGATAGTTAGAATTACTATAATAAAGAAACTCAAATGTATAGGAGGAAATGCAGAAGGTAAGTCAAAGTGACACAAAGAACTTAGAAAAATTAATCAAAGCAATAACACAAAATTCAGAAAAAACTAATGTGAAAGCTCAAAAATAAAAATAATTTAAAAATACTGCCTCAGAAACCACCTATTGATTCTCTTGCAATGGGAGAGGGAAGCATTATTTAAACCTATCATTCACAACCAAAATGTAAACTCTGTGAAAGATGGGGAAAGATCTATGGTAAGAATCCCTCTACTACTGCACATATTAATCAATGAGCAAATGAACAAATAAAAACGTCACCAATCATGTTATTATTTTTGTCTTGAATGCATATTTTGTACTTTATTTTATTTTTTTATATTTTGTACTTTACATATAAAAGAAGTTCCCACTTTTTAAGTACTTTAATATATCAGAAGTAGGAATTTGATAAACTTTCATCAATATTTATGAAGACATCACAACTATTTTAAAATCTGTTTTGTTATTTGTATTTTTAGAAGAAACCTAGTTTATAAGAGGGGACTCTAATTGTAAACATACCAGTTTCCTTTCTAACACAAGTTATCTGGTCCTGGACCTTTTTTCATCATTTACTTTAGGAAGATAGAAAGTTCCAAAAACTATATTGGGTAAAGAATATACCTGAAATCAGAAGATATGGAGTGAATTCAACTGCAAAGATGTCCTACCAGTAGAATCTAAGGCAAGCCATCCACATATTCTTCATACATTCTTCTTAACAGCCTCTTCAGTAAATGCTGCTGGGAAAACTGGACCATGACTTGCGAAAAATTAACCAAGATAGCATCCTCATACCTTGCACACAAGTCAACTCAAAATAGATAAAAGACTTGCATGTGACCTGAAACAGTACAATACATAGAGGAAAATCTGGGCAAAACCCTCTATGAATTTCACTTCAGAAATCCATTTCTGGAAACATTACAGCTGGCAAAAAAAAAAAAAAAAAAAGAAAGGAAAACATAAACAACTGGACAACATCAAAGTGAAAAGTATCTGTACATCAAAAGAGACAATAAACAAAACAAAAAAGAAACCCAACCCACCAGGAGAAAATATTTGCTCTCTGGACAAGTGATAAGGGTCTGATAACAAAGATCCACAAAGAGTACTTACAACTCAACAAAAACAAAGCATAAATCCCAGTCAAAAAATGGGGAGAACTAAAAAGATACTTTGCCAAAGAGGATATAGAGATGGCCAGATGAAAGAATGCTCCACATCACTAAAAGCCAGGGAAATGCAAATTAAAAGCACACTGAGATACCATCTTACACCAGTAAGAATGACCCATATTAAAAAAAAATGAACAGCAAGTATTGGCATGGATGTGGAAAAAAGGAACTCTCTTACACTGCTGATGGGAGTGCAAACTGGTCCAGCCACTTTGGAAGGCTGTGTGGAGGACCGACAAACAATTAAAAGTGGAATTACCATTTGACCCAGCAATCCCACTACTGGAAATCTACCTAGAGGACATGAAAACATTAATTAAAAAGGACACTTGTACACACATGTTTATTGCAGCACTGTTTACAATTGCCAAGATTTGGAAACAACCCAAATGCCACAAAACCAGTGAAGGGCTGAAAAAAATGTGGTATATGTACACAATGGAATACTATGCATCAATCAAGGAGGACAAACATATGTCATTTGCAGCAACATGGATGGAGCTAGAAGGACTCATAATAGCAGAAATAAGCCAAAGAAAAAGAGAAATACAGGATGTTCTCACTTATATGAAAGATATAGGGAAAAACAAACAAATGAATAAGAAAAATTAGAAACAACCAACAGAACTGAACTATAGGGCAAGAGAGGAGGAAGGGGAAGAAAACAGGGGAGGCAGAGGGCACAAAAGAATAAGATGGCTAACATGTGTTAAGGAAATGGGAAAACCCCAGGGTACATAATAATGTAATGCACACATACACACAAAATAAAAAAATAAAAAATAAATTCAGGCTGGGCATGGTAATACATGCCTGTAAGTGACAGCCTGGGAAGCTGATGCCAGGGCCAGGGATCACGGTTCGAGTCCTGCTGGGGTATACATAATGAGACCTAGTTCCAAAAAGTCATAACTGGTCATGGTGGCATGCACATGTAATTCCAGCTACCAGGAAGCTGAGGCTGGGGATTGCTTGAATCTGTGGCACCTCAGGCAATGTGAGCGTGTGGTTTCACGGGCAAAAATAGCGAGACCTAGTCTAAAAAAAAATTTAAAAAATACATTTCCCTCTCGATAAAAGGGACACACCCACTATCTGACCACTGTTGACCTTGCCTCATTCCACAGCTCTTTTGTACCTGCTAAAATGTTGTAAAGATTCTAAAATGTGTACACTGTCTAAGAGTAAATGTGCTGACATGTCATTAACATGTTTATATATATTTCTCATCTAACTCATGTTTATGATAGTTAGAATTCACTCATTGTTGTCAGTATACCATAACCGAAGTGCTCAGTTCACTGCTGCTGCATGGGAAATACTTACAAATTTGGTCTGGGTGAGTTACACTTTTGTGAATAACAAAATCACAAGTTCATCTGACTTTTATCCAAATCGCCTCTACTCTGGCACTGTTTAAAAGTTCAAGAATATTTCGAAATAAAGATAAATGATGTTTTTGCAAGCACCCTGAGCAGAACTCATCCACCAGGTAAAATGTCCCCTAAAGAAGAGCTCCAAAGCCTCCTGCCAGTTGGTCCCATGCTCTGCTGGCAAGGCTGCTTTCTCCTTGTCCTCTTGGCTTCTGAGGCATACAAATGGACTCTCCATCTCTGGTTACTGCCAATAACTCAGGCCAGCAGAACAGATGTGAAAAACTGCCCTCCAAGAGAGATGTCTGATCAGATGAGAACCTTTTCCTGGGTCTGTGCCTTTCATGTCTGGCCCCATTGGCAAATGGGGCAGTGGATGAGAGACAGCAATCATATGCCAGAGCCCATGACCAAAACTGCACAATTACAGATGCAGCACAAGGTTACTTTGTGTTTGTTTTCTTCTATTAAGTGAAAAGGGATTCTGAAGTCTACCTAGGATCATAGCAAAACTCAAACCTCCCTGGGCATGAACTAGATCTGTGTATTTGGGGAGAATGCTGATCGACTAACCAGAAATTAATCTCAGTGCCACTCATAATTCACAATGGAATGGAAAAACCTTTTGTAGATCACACTCAGCATCCAACTCATTTTTCATGCCAACATTTCTCCCATCAACTGAACCACTGAAAAGACAGCTCTATTCCAGGAAGAGGCAGAGGGTATGTTTATGGAGCACACACCGAAAGAGGATCCATTACCCTGTGTTCAGCATTGTACGAACATTAGGAAAGAAGTTATAGTGGTGGCTACAGAAATGGCATCACCAAGGATTTAGTTAACTAGTTTTATATGTTTTAATGATATATCATTATTTTATATTTTGGTTAATTTTTCCACCATATAAGTTTTCTCATCTCTGGTGTAGTCACCTTAATCCTCCCACCAACAAAATACCCATAATCCGGTTCCACAGTCCATTGCACTCTTCCCCATACTCCTGCTTTCTCAGTATTATCACTACTATGATTCCCAGGTCTAAGGTCACATTTGAAACTTCTATTTCTTATTCCTGTTCTCCAACCCACAATTCTAACAACCAAGAACACTGACCGTGTAAAGATCTTCCCCATAACCATCACAGGATTGCTGTTATCCAACTTTTCTTCTCTATTTGCTCTATCTACAGTCCCATGGACCATAAACTGAGACCACAGGGTTATCTCCTGATTTGCTCCACTTCTCCTAACCACAGGGTACAGGGTACAGCTTAGAAAGGTTTAAAAACTAAGCCCCCACCCCTGGTCCAGCAGGCAGGTTGGAATGGCGAAGGGAAAAGCTACAGCTGCCTTAGGGACAAAGTCACAGACCAACTACTAGAACAAGAATGACCAGCCTAGCCTCAGCAGCGCAGAAGCAGAGTCCAGGAAATGTTTCTGTGTCAAAGCCAGCACCTGGGACCAGGCACCCCAGAAGACAATTGGTTCAAACTGTTGCCCCAAGTTAGAAGGTCCTAAGAAAGAGACCTCTCCTGTCTCACCTGCTATTCCCCTAGTAGTGTGTTTTAAAACATTCTCCTATTTTGTTCTCTACTTTGTCTCTGTAAATTCTTCTGCCCTAGTGCCTCTAGCCTCACCATGATCTTCTCCCTACAACATCTATTATCAAGATTAACTTCCTAAAGTTTACATGGTTGTGTCACTAAATAAGCAGTAATTCAAACTGTAGAATTAAGACTTGCACCTACTTATTACAGTGAAGAATGTCAACAGGATATATTATGAACATTATAATGTGAGCATTTCACAATGTATATAAACATTAAATCATTATGTTGTCCACCTAAAACTAATATAATGTTGTTTCAATTATGTCTAAATTAAATATATATATATATATATGTTCAATTAAAAAAATATATAGCCCAAAGTAAACTTTCTAGCCGTTGAAATCAACCTGTCCAGAGCCAGCATCCAAGGGAAACAAATCAGTCAGAAAGTCAAAGGTGAATCACAAATATGCTAATTTGGCTGACACAGGATATTACAATCTTTCTAATACTTATAAACATAGAGAGATTGCACGTAAAATTAATATTTCTCACTCTGCATTGACTAAGCAATGCTGGGACCACATTTCTCCCTGGTTCTCATCTGTGGCAGTTCTGTACCTGTGTCCTTTAGACAGGACCCCTGGAGGGCCATCTCCCGCCAACCCACACCTCTCCCTATCTCTGTGGCCAACCTGTCCCTGCAAGACTGTTTTGAGATCCTTTTCATAGTGCCATTTGATCCTATCTCTCTTGGGTGTATGGTTTATAATCCTTCCTTTCTTCTTCCAAATCCTTGATTAACACATGACAGAGGTGTTGTAGTTAGTTTGGGTTGTGTTCATAAATAAATGCATTCATATGTAAAACAAAAACAGTGGCTCTCTTTTATTAAATTATGCGTTCTATTTTATATAGTTATTATACTCTCATTACAATTGCATATATATTTTATATTAATTATTATGCTTTGTTTCCTGGCCACTCAAAGTTTTCTAGAATGTAGAAACAGTATATGCTCCAAGTGTAGTTTCTCAGCAAGATCTCACCTCAAAACATATATTTTTCATGCAAATTTTTATACTCCCTAGAAAATCATAGCACTCAATATACTAATATCTCAGCAAAGGCTTTTTCTTCCATCTTCATTTATTTGATGTCCATCTCAACTATCACCTTTTCAGTCAGCCATTCTATATACTTTGAACCAAATGATACTTGGTTTTACTAATTGCTTTTCCTTTGGGTTGGATGGTAAAAGAAAAGGGACTATGTTAAGTAAAATAAGCCAAAAGGAGAAAGATACAAAAGGATGGTGTCACTTACAGATGGGATATAGCAAAATCAGAGGTTCAGACAAGAAAAACATTAAAACCAAATAAACATAGATCTGAAGCCTCCAGGAGGGAGAAAGGGGCTAAGGGGGTGGAGAGATCACAATGGACTGTGGTATGTGGACACTTTGGTGGTGGGTGAGTTATAGAGACTATACGTCAGTGGGAAGATCCTATGCTGTCCAAACACTAGCAAGGATATAAAATAATTCAACTTCAATTTAAAAAGAGGGGAAAAAATACTGCCAACAGTGTGCTAAACTTGTACTATCACTTTTACATATTTTATGTCATTTAATCTTATCCATCTATCTAACAGGTTTAGAAACATTCTTTCTATATCCTACAGATGAGGAAACTGGCACTAGAAACTGAAATTGCCCAATTTTCTAATTTTATCAAGTGGTTCTTTGGAAATTAAATGCAGGGCAAATTTATTTATGGGTTTATAATCTTCTTTTGACCCCCGCATATTTTTACCAGAAGATCAACAGTAACATATCTCATTTAGTTTGAGATATACTTACCTTGATATATTTTATTTAATTTCATCTACATTGTCATTTAAGAGAAACAAAATAAATTGCTAGCTAACTAGCTAAGGGTTGATGTAATAACTTATCAACTTGAAACAGATCTTCTAAAAATATGGATTTTTAGTTTCCCTTGAAAAATATCAACATACATTATATGTTGGATCAGTATTCCCTATGACACTGCTTATTTAATTTAATTTAATATTTATAAGTCTCTTTATGTAGGTGAATGTGCTATGGCTCCAATCCTGTCCATTCCATGCCATGCCATTCTAAAGCCAGCACACTTATAGTTTCCCACTAAGTAGACTGTCTTGGGGTCAGGAGCTAGCTCTCTTCTATTTTTTATTCTTTATCAGTGCCCATCATAGCGCCTCTAGCAGGAGATAGTGAGGAAATTAAAAAAAGAAGCAAGGAAGAGTGAAAAATCAGTGGTGGGATGGGCACAAAAGATGAAGATGATGGCTCGCATGTGGTAAAGTAGTGGGAGAACCCCCAGGTAGACAATGATGTAAAATTTAATTAATAATTAACTAATTAATTAATCAAAAATAAACAAGAAGCAATATTTTATGGTATAGACTTTTAGCTCCAGGTATATTTGAGGTTCAACTTTATTCTTAAATGTTAGATAATGCTTAAATCCCCTTGTCTTCATTTGTCCTGAGTTAGTGTGTGAATTAGGTAATGCCGACAATGTCATTAGTAACGCAGCTGGCATATAGTAAGAACTCAATTAATATTAATCCCTATTTATGATGATTATTATTTCTAAAGTTTAAGTAAATTGAAGTTCTTTTTCATTACCATTAATAGAAGTAATAGGTTGAGGGAAAATATATTAATGTCCCATTCTCTTACTGAATGAGTCATAAAGAACAATCCTTTTTTCTTCTTTTCTTCATTCTTTTTACATTAAAGAGGGAAAAAAAATCCATCAGAATCTGCTAGAACAGAGAAAAGCAAATCACTTTGGCACCTGAACAACAAAGCAATGTTAGTTTATTTTCTTTGTAAAAAGTCATCTGTTCACAAACCTCTTTTATGAAATACCTGTCATAGTCCATTTTATTGAACGTTACTCACTTCGCATTTTTTTGGCCTCAAGGTCATTCCATTATCAGTTCCTACATCACCTTCAGTATTGGAAATAGACTGGGAGAGATGGAAAGGAAAGCACACATGCAAACACACAACACACCCACCAGATGGATGGCTCAGATAATAAAAGCGATTTCAACCCCTGGCAGGCAGAACTCAGATCTGTCCCTACTCCAGATGAATCCTGATCCAGTGACATTCACCAACAGAAGAGAGACAGCTCTCTATGGAAGGTTCCTGAAGCCAGGAGCAGTTTTCAATCTCATCACCAGAGCTTATATGAGATCACCCAAATATGTTTTTGTTTTTGCTTTTTAAATATGTTTAATTTCTTATTAACAAAAGTTAACACCAATAACCATAAAAACATTCAAACACCTCTTCCCATCCCCAAACACGTTGAAAGTCCCAGCATATTGACCAGGAGTGTAACTATCAGCTATGGTCTTGATGGGGTTGGGCTGATTAATTTCTTCTATAAACCATTCGATCATCATGGGGAAGTCTAAGTACAAATTTGAGGATGTATGGATTTGGGGAGGGTCATCCCTATTTAAGCACATGTCGCTCTGGCATACTTACTTGATGCAACTCTTTTAAAAGAGTTCACACACACCCTCAATTATGGAGAATCTAGAAATAGTTTTTGAAATCAATGATTTTGTTAAAAGGTAGTAGTTAAGATAGCAGTTGACTGATTCACTCTGTAATTGTATCAAATATAAAGTCTTCAGGCTGATCACTCTACAGTGAAATGCTTTAGTTTGGGCTTATATTTTTCAATATTGAATAGCTATGATTATCAACCATAACAGCAAATTAATAAGGTTTTGATCAATTCCTAGTTACCAGTAGTAAATTTTAGGAATTCTCTGCTTAATTAACAGTCTTGTTAATGGAGACAAAAGGCAAATGCCAGTTATTTCATCACATAAGCATGAAACTGTAGTCTTTGTGAAATAAAACTGTCTGGGAGTGTCTGCAGTGTTTGTGGTATAACTTATTCACTTAATATTTATAACCTTTGTTTACTTTGTCCTGATTCAGATATTAAAAACACTAGAGTGACCCAAAGTAATACTATTTTCAAAAATCTCCAACTATTCTCAGTGTGATTATGAGACTTGAATAAGCACTTAGAAGGTTATTTCCACATTTGTTAATGACAACAAAAGCAATTATGCTTTCATTTAAGTACCCCTGTTACAATTCACAAATCATTTGCACACCTATTGCTCAATTGAATTATTATATTCTACATGACAAGATGAGTCATAGTATTTTTCTCATTTATAAGATAAGAAAATTGGTGTTTAGAAGGGTTAAGGACTTTACTGAAGCCCATACAATTTAAAATGGAGTTCATGATAGATATTCTGAAGTAGCTTTATCAACTAAATAAGGATAACTTCCAACTCTACAACTCTAGCTCTCGAGATTGAGATTTTATCCAATTGCTGTTCAAATATATGCATCTGGGCAGTAACAAGTACTTCGCAAACAACCCATCCAACAAGTAATTTATCAATCACTAGTCCTTCTCTCCCACAATTTCAGTTTGGTACTTCCAAACACCAAAGAAACTAGGTTAAAACCCTCTCCTTTATGCCTCTTACTACTGTAATATATAAGCAACCATGAATTTCAGTCTTTTATTGCATGCATGTTTAGATCTGTTCACTTTTCATCTGAAATTTACATCATAATTATCACTTATTGGGGGTCTTACAACATCAGCACTTCTACTCCAGTGTCTTTGCACACTCTTCCCTTCCCTTGGAAAGTTATCTAAACCCTCTCTCACCTTGTCTGTTATTCTTTCAGCTTTCAGTCATTATTCAAGGAAACATGAGATGACCAACCTGGTCCCATAGCTGAATATCTTTTAAATCTTTATTATTATTATTATTATTATTAATATGAATGGATTTCTTCTTGCCACTGTTGTGTGAATACATATAAGTGATTATTTGAATAATGTTCTGAACTCCTCCTTGAATTCCTCTTGAGGTCAATGGTCAAGTCTCTATTTTGTCCATTATTATATACCCAAAGCTAACATATGTGGGTACCCAATAAATGTGTTGCTAAATTAAGGACCTAACTGAAATGAAAATTACATGGTATATTGAGAGCAATGGTATATTGAGAGCATGTGGGAAAATGTCAAAGACTTTGGATGTTTGACACATATGAGCTTAAAACTTTAAAACTAAAAACAATAAAGTTAGACTAAACTATTATCAGTAGCAAAATCTTGGTCAAGAAACTCATTTTGTACATTCACTTATCTAACTTTAATGAGGGATAATTACTTATCTTCTAAAACCTCGTTCATAGTAGGTAGTAAGTGAAAGAAAATTTTTAGAGAGCAGAGCTCAAACTACACTACTGATCTCCTGACTCCTGTTTTTGTGCTATGTTCACCTCCCTGCTAGTCATTTAGAGCAAGTTTTTCAATTAACTTATGAACTTATGGACAGAACTAGATAGAGTTCTTGGGTGAGTCAGCCTGGAGGTTCCCAATTGCCTGCACTCTTGTTTGGGAAAATAGTTCACAAAGCTCATATTCCCATTCAGCTATGTTATACCCCATTTTATTTTTTTTAAACCTGAAGCACACTAGAATGCCATATTATGGAGGGCAGAATCATCTTAATTTAGAGAAGACTCGGTTGTATCATTGCGACATAGCTCTTACTAAAAACAAGGGCTAAGCCAAAAGTGAACAATGGCAGGGACAAACTTTTAAAGAATTGTACCTTTGAAATTTCCTGGAAGTGATTTCTTCTAACAGTGTTTATTTCCATTAAAAATGAATGTGACTTACGTAAAAATAGGAAACCTTATGGACCAAGTTTAGAAACAGTGGGGATATTCTTGTTCCTGTTAGACCAATGCTTTGGGAAAGAGAAGTAAAATGATAGAATAAAGGGTGACCACAATACTCCAACTCTGAAACTGACACAACTCAGGCAGGAAAGCTCTGGTTGGAAAGCAACACACTACTCTACTCCACCGTTACACGATTTGATGGCCAACTTTACAAAACTGACAGATGGATAAGCACCATTTGTCATCATGTATGACAGGTTGTGGACAATCACCTCTAAAGCCAGGCATACTTCATGAATACTTTTATGATGCATGGAAAGTTTCTTTGATTTGCTTTTCTGTGGGTGTTCTGTATTGACTCTCCAAGTAAGTAAGCTAGTTGGTGGAATGTCATAGTGATGGATTGTCCTACAGTGAGAGAAAATCCTCTCAGAGACCCTCTCACTGCCTCATCTCTGTAGAAAATGCATGAACTCCTAAATGAGAGGATGTACATACAAGTATTCCGATATCAAAAACATCTGCAAATAAACTAATCATCTATCTATCTATCTATCTATCTATCTATCTATCTATCTATCTGTCTGTCTGTCTGTCTGTCTGTCTGTCTGTCTGTCTGTCTGTCTGTCTGTCTGTCTGTCTGTCTGTCTGTCTGTCTGTCTTTGCTAAAGTTTTGGAAATGATAAGTCAAAAGTAGATGTCCATCTATATCTAGTTGTTGCAGTGCATGACAGATGACCACAGCACAGATGTGACAAGAATTCCATCTTACTAGGGTCAGCTTATCTAGTTTTTTTTTTTTTAAATCCTTTAAAAAAAAGTAAAATGTGTTGCAAAACTTGCCTTTAGTAACAGCAGTCATAGTAGTAGTCACTTCTTATGGGTTACTGTAGTGAAATGGAAAAAGAGACTTCTAGTTGCTAATGCTGTTCTGGATCTGGATCTGACTGATGGTTATGGGATATATGAATATATGCAACACAATAGTGTATGAGGTATGTACTTGACTGTGTGTATGCTATACATCAAGCAAGTAAAAATGAAATTTTCTCAACATTCCATCTCCACAGTGATATAATGTAAACTTCTCCATTCCATTGTCTCCGTAATTTTCAGGAAGCTCATTTCTCTGGTGACCTGTTACTTCTATTTAGGCTTCTGCTGAAATTCTTAACTTTCTCAACTCTTCCTTCTACTTGACAGTAATAACTCTCTACTCTGTGTTTTTATTGACACAAAATTACATTGATCTTTCTAAAACAGTGTTCATAAATGGGATGTAAGGCTAATAATCTGCTGTTTATGATGAATTATAATGATTGGAAAGCATTATAATGCAAAACATAAAATAAAATGCACAATAGTGCTATTTGTAAACTTGTACCTTCCTGTTTCTGGGGAATTCTTACCAGCTTCTCCCAGGGCTTCAGACTGTCATCATCTTTCTTCATTCTTTCCACTTAAATTTCCCTTTCTTATTCATTCCTAGACCCCAGCACCTTTTATGTGATCTGACTACAGATTTGAAAACCAATCTTACTTTATCTTTCAATGTTATGTAATCATCCTAGTTTCCCCTTAATTGTAGTCTGGCAGTGATTCATTATTTGACCAAATTTTAATCAGACTCTGAAACCTCTTCCTAAGAGATCTCAACTTTTGAAGATCTGTCAGTCCTTGTATCACCCATTTATAGCAAGAATACTTCTAAGCCCCCATCCTCAATATCTTAACACTCGCTATCTAAAGAGATTCCTCAGGTAATGACTGGCTAACATCAACAATAATCTGTCAGGTTGGTTTAGCCAAAAAAACCCCATACATCCATGATATTTTTTCTTAGTAATTTTCTATTCACCAATTTTCTATCTCACTCTGTTATTCAGTGGTAACTTCCTGCTAGTATTCACTATATTCAGAACTGAGCCTAACTACCCATCTAAAATCCCTTGTACTAGGACTATTGAAATAGTATTGGATGAAGTCCTGAAAAACTTCACATAAATCTTACTATTTTAATAAGTGTCATGATATGTTTTTCCTTAACAAGATTATGTGTATACTGCCAAAGTAGTCTATCAAAAATTTTGCCAAAAAGATACATAATTTTAAAAAAACATCAGTCCTCCCTACTTGATCAGAATCCTGATAAATTCAGAATTGATATATTCAGAATTCTAATTGTGCTACTTGTGAAAATGTGAATGATTTTACATTCACAGTCTGAAGTGACATCCATTGTATATAATACCACCAAATATATATGATCAGTGAATATATGCTATATATGATATAAGCTAAATAGACGATATAGACTGGAGATCCTATGTGTATATATATGTACACAATGTCATATTAGTGTATCAGATTTTCCTTGATTTGGGAGACAATACTTTCCTTAGTCAAAGTTACATATTTTCACATTTTTAAATTACCTTAGATTGAAAAATGCTTGACAGATTTTAGAAAATGAGAACCATGGTCATAGGCACAAGAGTGAGGAACTCCATTGCCTGTGTTCAAGTTAGTTGACCATGTTTATATGACTATTCACTGGGTTGAATTACATTGATTGTGAGCACCTCAGAACTAATTTTTTCCTTTAATTTGTCACTTAAAATGCTTCAAAAAGATTATACAGAACTGTGAAATTCTATTGAAATAAAAAGTTATTGTGTGTGTCAGAGATTGTCTATCAGGCAGCAGGCATTGCAATTAGAGGCAGTAGAAACTGTCAAATTTATGGGAATAGATAATGGTATTTTCAACCTTAGAAGAGGTTAGTGTGACCAATTTATGCACCCTGAAGGACTACCACTCAGGAACATAACATCTATCTGTCAAAAGCAAGCTGACTTGCAAATGGTACTTTTCATTCTCATAATATATACTCCAGTTAAAGAGCTCTCAAAAATACCAAACTCAGTCTAGTGTGGAAAAACCCAGGTATTTTTTTTCTTTTGGATCAAAATAGTTTTATCATCCTTAAATGTGACAAACAGCCTGGAAGACATGTTGAGGTTGGGGTAGAAAGGTGTTGTCACTATATTATGCACACTACCTGATGACTAATGTGATTCACCCATAAAATTCTTTATGTTCAATGCAAAGATGCTTAGACTAAAACTTTGATGTGAGGCCACATGAGTCTTTTATTGATGGATATCATGGTTGCTTCTATGTCCTAATTAGTATAAATAGTGCTACAGTAGACATTGTATTATATGTTGTATATAAATTAAAAATATAATAAATATATATAGTTCATATATATATAGATTTATGGCTTTACATTTTTTTAAATTCAAGGAGTAAGATTGATGAGTTATATTGCATTGCCATTTTCAGTTCTTAAGGCAATCCAAGTTATTCTGCAAAATGTTTGAACCAGTTTACATTCCCACCAATGGTGTAATATGGTTTATCAGCAGTTGTTGTTGGTTATAACTATTTTTTTTAATATGTAACAGTCTCACAGGTAAGAGATGATTTCATTGTGGCTTTGACCTGAATCTCTTCTGCTAAATATAATAATGAAAGCTTTTTGGATTAATCTATCTTTCTTTCTGGATATTCTTTTCGTTGAGTTATCCATTCAAATTTATTGTGCAGTTATTAATTGGATTGTATTTATTGATATCTTGGTTATTAGCCCTTCTATAGGGTGCAATATATAAATATCTTCTCCCAGCATGTTTTTTCATCCTAGGATGTCTTTTTAATTTATTTGTATCTATATTAGGGATTTCAGGTACAAATTAATATTTCCATACCTGCCTATCAACAAAGTCCCAATGATCAGCCACCATGATTGTTGGACTCCCCTCCATGATCCTGTCCTACTACCTTCCCCTCTGTTTGTTTTAGTTTTATAGTCAGATGTCAAGGATTGTTATTATTTTTGATTTGGGTTAATCTTTTGACTTATTTCTGATCTTATGATACATATAACCAAGGTTTTATTGTATATATTTTACTTTTTTCAGGTTTTATCTAAATCTTTAATTTAATTTGATTTGATTTTTGCCCTTGAAGTCAGAGAGTGACATAACACCATTCTTTTACATGTGGTTTTCCAGTTTTCTCAGCAAAATTTGCTATGGTCATGCTGCTTTCTCATAAATTGCTTTGATATGTGCACATGCATTTATTACTGGAATTTCATTTTGGTTTCACTGTTCCATGTGTCTATTTTTATGCCAGCACCATATTAGTTTTAGTGCTATTGCTTTATATCATAGTTTAAAACAAAGTAACATGAGGTCTCTGTAATCATTCATTTATCTTTATGGGGTTACTGACTTTGCTCCTTAGTATTTAGTTGTGAATATATATGGCGGAGGTGAACTTGGTATTTCACTTTGCCACCATCTTGTCAAAATCTTGCAATTATCTTTAAATAAATAATGTTCCTTTATATTTGTTCAAAGATTTACTCTTTTAATTATTCTTCCTATGTTCCATGCTAATTTCTACGACTATACCAAAGTAGTGTTTCTTTTAGTGGATAATTGGTGGCAATAATAAATTTCTATTTGTGTAGAAATATCTTTAATTTGCTGCAATCCTAAAAGAAAATTCTTGCCTCATTCAGATTTCTTATTGATAAGTATTTTCTTTTTTAAGTATATATTTCCTTTTAATCTCTTCATTAATTAGAGAAGTTAGTTAACAATTCTTGATATTTTATTTCAGGTAATATGTTCTTTTCCTCTGAATATTTTAAGACTTTCTCTTTGTAGTTTTTACCACATCTTATTTTAATGCAATATGTATTACATTAAAGTATTTTTTTGTTTAACTTATAACCATTCGTTAATGTATAGAAAATTATTTTTAAAATTTTTTAGAAAATATCTAGTCATTTATTTTTCAATTAGTCCTTGTGGTCTGTTCTTTCTCTCCTTCACCTTTGGAAATTCAGTTATACAATAATAGACTTTCTGGCCATACCCCATATATGTGTGTGTGTGTGTGTGAATACATAAAAAGTTATGTATATAAACACATATTTTTAAATCAGTTTGACTTTTATTCTATTGACTCTATGCTTCACTCAGGAAATCTTCTACTTATTTCATTCTTTGATAATTATATTTTCATTTTCTGATATTTTCCTGAAAAATTTTATCACAGCTATTTTAAAGTACATCTGTGATCATTCAATACATGGATCATCTGTGCATCATTCTCTTGTCATTGCTTCATCATAGTTCTAATTATGGGAATCTTTAATAATTTTGATTGATCGTTGGAAATTTTAATTGATAGACAGTAGAGACTCTCAAAAATATTATCTTTCCTTACTTTACTTGACCTCTGATATTCAAACTGTGGCAGTTCACATCATTACAGTTTCAAACTGAGTTAAATTGGAATAATATTTTAATAGCATATAACAGATACTGCACCAAAATATTACAAGAGGACTTCTAAAGGTTATTTGGCATCTGATATTATGCTGAGTTTTGTGTTAATTAAAATATTGGTTTGTTTTGCATTTTAATAAATCTTTGATACATGTATGATCATACATTGTGTATTAAATATTTATCTTTTTTTTTTTTTTTTGAGACTAGGTTTCATTATTTTTGCCCATGGAACCGCAGGCTCTGGTTGCCCAGGGTACCACAGACTCAAGCAATCCCCAGCCTCAGCTTCCCAGGTAGCTGGGATTACAGGTGCGCGCCACCATGCCCAGCTATTTTTTTTTGGAACTAGGTCTCTCTCCAGGCCCCAGGTGGGACTTGAACCGCGATCCCTAGCACCGGCCGCTTCATAGGCTGAAGCTTACAAGCAGGAGCCACCGTGCCCGGCCTAAATATTTAAAAAATGATCCAATGAGTTAACCAGAGCTGCCAGATGTTGACACATTTCATTACACAGTATCAAAAGTAACATTTGCTAATATCACTACTAATCTAAACAGAAATTTCTGTTAATTTTCAAAAGTTGTTAAGCATAGAATAGTAGATACAGATTTTCCAAAATTTCCAAACACTTTTCATTGGAAGCCTGAATTCATCATTAATAACCAACACTGTCAGTTGATT
Organism: Uropsilus gracilis; assembly: GCA_004024945.1. Lineage (NCBI taxonomy): Eukaryota > Metazoa > Chordata > Mammalia > Eulipotyphla > Talpidae > Uropsilus > Uropsilus gracilis. The sequence goes on along the minus strand of PVHY01002628.1, from coordinate 78,855 downwards.
TCTTTGATGTAATAGGTTCACTTTCTTCATTTTTCAAGAAAATATCTATTTAGTAAAATGTCCACCAAGTAAAAATAACAATTTTGCCAATTCTTAATTTTTTTAAATAAAAATTATGTCTCATTAAAAGGTGACTGATTTGGCTCATAACTTGAGTCATTACTGATTCAACATCATACCTCAATATGTCACCTGACTGCTTTATGTGAAAATACCCATTTCATTATACAAAATATTAAACAATTATATCCTCTAAGTTTAGCACTTAATACAATTAATAAAATTTCATGTTTCAGTTAGGATATTCCTATGTGAAATTAGTTTATAGAAAAATATTAACATGTCAAAAAGTGGCAATGATACTAGTATGAATTGGTGCCACTGTCTTACTTCATGTCAAAGGTCAACAGTTTTAAGAACTGATTGATTTGTGACATCAGTACAAATGCAAATGCTGTTTAAAAGGCAAATGGATTCTTAGTACTAGTACTATGTCTAGTACTTAATACTATTAAGAAAATAGTGTTTATTTCATGAATTCTCTGAGGAAGTTCAAGGACTTCCATGAATCTATGGACCACATGTGGAGATACCTGACATAAGTGCAAAGCACAATACATCCTGTATGTCCATTTAAAAATGTTTGCTTTAAAATATTTTAAAAGTCTTAGTGGGAAAAAATACAAACCCAATATATGATTTCTTAAATGATCATTAAATGGTAGAAACATGAATCAGGAGACAACTAAAATATAAGTAATCTCTAAGATATTACTTGAAATAAATTTTATGAGAAAAAACATTTGAATGATTTAAAGTGAGGGAGATATTAGCTACTATAGCTACAGGATAGTACTTTTATAATTTCTGTTGATTTCTTTTTCATATATAATTCAGACTATAGTTTGTATCTATCAGTATGGAATTCATGTCTAACACATAATTTTAATAGCTCAGAGAATACTGGGACAGGATGTAAGTACTTCTGGGAACAGAAGAATTCGATTTTGTAAAATATAAATAATAAATGATATTTAAAATGCTATTAGTTATTGTTTACTGCTTTCTATATAGTAAGCAGTAGAATCCTGCAGAGTACTAGTGATTTAACCACAGAGGAAAGGACAGACATAAGTCTTCTGCAGTCTGTCCAGAGCAAGGAAGCTCTGCATCAAAATCTGTCTGTCTCTCTGACTCAAAGCCCAACCCTAAACACAAGAAAGTTGCATACACTGATCCCATCTCCAACTTTACTGCCTTTATGTTCATATCTGAAAGAAAAAAGATACAGCAACAATGATTACACAGGAAATTGCCTAAATTATTTTTGAAATTTGCAGTGGTCTAACTCTCCTCTGCAATTGAAACCTGAAACAGAATATTCCACATTTATAACTTAAGAAAGTAAAGTTTAGTCTTTCTTACAAGCCAGACACAGTTGAATACCCTTCCTCAGAGGGTTCAGGGCTAATATGGTGAGGTAGTGGCAGTAAGGTGAGGTAGTAGCATGCTTGGTATAAGGCATCACATAAGGAACCATGATGAGAAGCAAACATTTTCCCACAAAACAGAATGAGAAAACAGAACCATAACAAACAGCAATGGCAGTTAGTCTTCCACAAGCTTGTAATTTCTTTTTGGTCAGGCATGCAATATAATTCATTCTTTTCATTTTCTTAATGGCAGAATGCTCAGGCTTTCAATATATGCTTGTTTATTTTTAATAAAAGGGGAGGGGAATTAAAGCTTAGTGTGAAAGAAAAGATAACCCAAATACTTCAGCATTAATATTTTCTAAACCTTGCTCTGTCATATCTTTGTTAATAATTATTGAATCCTTAATAAACTATTGCTTATAAAATTATGTGCTCATAGTGTCTGATACCTTAGATGCCTCTTTGAAATTTTCATCAGTTTGTAGAATCTACAAATCTAAGTTCATAGATTGAAAGAAACATTTATCTCTGGGAGATGTTTAAATAATCTCCTCACATCAGATAGAATGTATTTGCAAGTTTATACCAGTTACTACACATACTTACATTTTCATGTGTATATACACACATATCCATATATGTAATGTGTAATTGGAATTGTGTGTGCACACATAGATATTATCCTTTGATTTAACACAGATATAACTATGTACACATGCTTATATTCCATATAAAATCATTGTTCACACTCTGTATAACCCTCTCCTCTAACATCCATATCAACAAGAAAACATTTGTAAAAATCTAAGCAAAACAACTTGTAAAAACTTAAATCCATAGTTTATGGTATGTGTTCTCTTGTACCTTGGTTTAGAAGTCTTACAAGATGACACACATATCACAAGAAACATTGCCATCATATTGACAAGTTACCAGAAATGAAGCACCATAATTACAAGAGAATGAGTGTGTCCTATAATTTCTGCTTAATAAATATGTCAAATATTACTTGAAATATAAACAGAAACTTTCAGAGCATCTTGCGGCATTTGGACATATTTCACAAAGTTGATTCTTAGTTCATCTAATTACCTAATTTAGATTTTATGCCCCAAGATATATTTAAAATTATTGATCAAGTAGTGAATTTTCTGCAACATCATTGACAATATTTTCTCTGAAAATAGCCTACATACATGCTAGGTAGCTAGTTCAGAGACCTTTGAACAGTCAACTGCAAAGCTTTACACAATGACCTGAATTTTCACACCAGACCCTCAGGATCAATAATTGGTAGAATGATCTACTGCAATTTCCTATCTATAAGTTAATGGCTATTTCTCTAGCATATAGATAGATCTCCTATTTATCAAACTGGAAGAATCTGGAGACATATAGATATAGATCCAAACTCCAGTTCACTGTCTGTTTTTTCCAGCTATATTGATCATAGACACATTTTATTTTCTGAAATACCCAGTTTTAAGTCATATATTATAATACCCATTTTTTTCTCACATAGCACCTCTACACACACATACACACACACACACACACACACACAACAGAGAATGTGTTATAGTGTGACTCTGTGATTTCTATATCAACACATTTTTTCTATTCTTCACAGGAACAGTTTTAAAGGAGAAAGAATAAGGGAGTAAGAGTGAAAGAAATGAAAGATGAAGGGAAGAGAAAAGAGAGACTTAAAATATTCTGACCTTTCCCCTGAGTCCTATCAATTGCCTCAACTTTCATGATACAGGTGTGACATGCCTGCAATACAACTCCAAATCCAAATGTTGAATATCAAATAACTTGTCCAAGGTCATACAGGTCTAAAATAATATAGGCATTAAAAAGCAGAGCTCAGATCTTCCTGATAAAGATCATTGTATGAAATACTAATGGAATCAAGTAAATGCAATTTATGACAATGATTTTATTGAAAACTGGGTACTTGACTGTTTTACCAAATGCTTAATGAAAGACTACATCTAGAAATTTCACTAAGTTAAGAACCATTAGATAAAGGATACCATTTTAGAAAGTTTTTACATCCTAAAAAAATCAAGGCTTTGCTCTGGAAAGAATCTCTACCTTCTGCATAAAAGCCTAGTTAGAAGGGAATATCTGTATATGTCAGGGGATAAAACTGAGACTCAGAAGCAATTAAGTACTTCCTTGGTTGGGAAATAGGATTTGTGCCCCTCATCCTCCCACGTGATTGAACCCCCATCTCTCTGTTCCCAGAATAACCATAGTTGCTCTAAACTTTGTAAGATACAATGATTTTTTTTAATTTTGAAAGTTATATCTCATTAATATTTCTTATAATTTCAGTTTTCTTTTCAAAGAGAAGGTATTTAAGTCAGGATTTTTCTCTCCTTCCTACCACTAACCTCTACAACTGCCTCCTGTGGTATTAATTTCGTTACAAGTTTCATTGCCCACAGATGACATTGATTGCTGTACAAAGCACTAGTGAGCACAAGGATGGGACATATATGTACACCCAGAGGTGTGAGCATGGGGCATACACACCTATTATTATGGTGACCCCAGATATGCATACCAATAAGTATGGATGATCAAGAGAGATCACGGTAAGAGGAAAACCTAGAAGACGGAAGTCACTGGCCCAGTACCAGACTTCTGGAAGGGTCCCTTCTTTGCACCACTACTGCTGCTGCAGATTTGGAGAGCCACCCCCTTCACCCAGGTTCCAGAGGGAACCAGCACAACCTTTCCACCACCCAGGTTAGAAGCTGCAATTGGCGCCAGGGCAAATTAGTAAACTAAACTACAGATCTACTTTCAATCTGGAAAACATTACTATCAGCATGCCAACCAAACCAAATCCATGGATTCTCAATACGTAGAACAAGTTAGAAAGCAAAACACAGTAAGGAGAATACATGTATACATGCAAGCAGACCCTACAGGAAATAATCCATCACCATCAAATAAAAGACAATCTCCATTAAACATTGAAGAAATGTAGTGTATCTCAGACAAAGATTCCAACATCAATATGTTAAATGCACTCCAAAAATAAGAGAAGAATCAGAAAAAAGGACAACAGAATGATAGAAACATTCAATGCACTAAGTGAAGAAGTAGAAACATATAAAAAGAAGCATCAATATATATAACCTAATCAAAGAACTGAAGAATGAAATGAATCCCTAAAACTGAAATTGAAAGAGACTCAAGATTTAAGAGTTGCAATAGATGAGCTCAAAAATGCACAGAAAAACCATAGAAGCAGATTAGATGAAATTGAAAAATGAATCAGCACACTTTAGGATACAGAAATAGAGAGGACAAAGAATGAAAAAGAGAGAGAAAAACAAAGTAACAAGACTGAAGGAAAGCTCAGGGATATGTCAGATTCCTTAAAGAACCATAAGAGTAATAGGAATCCCAGAAGGAGAGTAAAGAGTCAGGGGAACTGAAAGACTTTTCAATATAATAGAGGAGAACTTCCCAAATCTGAAGAAAGAATGAAAATAGACATACAGGAAGCAAAAAGGACATCAAACTACTTTAATGAAAGAGAAACCACAGTGAGACATATCATTGTAAAATTTCCAAGAACCCAAGATAAGAAAAAATAATGAGAATGGCTAGGGAAAGGAAACAGATAACCTACAAAGGAAAATCCATTAACTGACCTCAGAATTTTCTGAAGAGTTACTCCTGGCAAGGAGAGAATGGAGTCACATCTACAAAAAACTACAAGAAAAAAGTGCCAGCCAAGAATACTCTAACCTGCAAAGCTATCCTTCTCTGACAAGCAAAGTCTCCAGATATTTGCTACCACTAAACTCCCACTCCAAAAAATTTTGCAGGAGGCCTTAAGATCAAAACCATAAGAAGAACAAATACAAAAAATAAATAAATAAAAATAAACCCCAAAACGACCATCAGGAAACCACTAGAATCACAAACATCTATAATCATGCTAAATGTCAATGGTATAAACTCAGCAATCAAAAAATGAAGAGTTGCAGATTGGATCAGAGCCCAACATTCTGCTGCCTCCAAGAAACACATATGATCTCTAAGGATAAGTGCAGACTAAAGGTGTAGGACTGGAAAACTACACTACAAGCTAAAGCCCCCACAGAAAACAGGGTTGCCATTCTTATATCGCACAGAGCAGACTTCAAATTAACAAAAGTGACAAAAGATAAAGACTGCCATTACCTAATGGTTAAAAGGTCAATTCACCAAAAAGACATAATAATCAACATATACGCACCTAAAGAGGGAGCACCAAAATTCATAAAACAACTACTGGTTGAACTGAATTCAATTATTTGTGAGAATACATATGTGGTAGGAGATTTTAACATGCCAATTTCAAAACAGATCAACAGAACAGCAACTACACAAAAAAACAAAAGCTTTAAAGGAAGAGCTAAACCAAATGGATATTATATATATATATATATATATATATATATATATATATATATATATATATATATATATA
>PVHY01002628.1:56020-72818 GCA_004024945.1 Uropsilus gracilis | reverse complement strand
ATCATAAAGGCATCAAATTAGAAATCAACAATGAAAAGAAAATAAGGAGAGTAAACACTACATGGAGACTGAACAACAGGCTTCTGGAAGATCCCTAAAAGTAAAAGAGTAAATCAAAGAATGAATAGAGGGGTAAAAGAGGAAATCAAAGAAGAAATTAAAACCTACATGGAGGCAAACAGTAATGATAACACAGCGTTCCAAAATGTGTGGGATGCAGCAAAAGCAGTAATAAGAGGAAAGTTCATAGCAATACAGGCCCAAATAAAAAGATTTGATAGAGCCCAAAGAAATACTCTAATCTTCCAACTTGAGGACTTAAAAAAAGAGCATCGAAAACATCTAAAACCCAGCAGAAGACAAGAAATAACAAAAATAAAAACAGAGATTAATGAAACAGAAACCAAAAAGACCATCGAGAAGATAAACAAAACCAAATGCTGGTTCTTTGAAAAATAAATAAAATTGATGAACCCCTTTCAAGGCTTACAAAGAAGAGAGAAAACTCAAATAATAAACAGGATCATAATTGAAAAGGGAGATATTACAACAGATCCAGCAGAAATCCAAAAGATAATTAGAGACTACTACGAACATCTACTTGCAAACAAATACAGCAATTGGAACAGATGGACAAACTCCTAGAACAACCATTCAAAACTGAACAAAGAAGAAAGAGAAAACTTAAAAAGGTCAATCACAAGCAGTGAAATTGAGGCAGTCATCAGAACTCTCCCTAAAAACAAGAGCCCAGGTCCAGATGGTTTCACAAATGAATTCTACTTGACATTCAAAGAGGAACTAACACCAGAACTGTTAAAACTCTTTCAAAAAATTGAGAAAGAAGGAAAGCTACCAAATACCTTCTATGAAGCAAACATTACATTAATTCCAAAACAAAATAAAGGTAGTGCAAGGAAAGAGAACTACAGACCAATCTCTCTAATGAACACAGATGCAAAAATTCTAAACAAAATCCTGGCAAACCGAATCCAACACTGCATAAAAATGATCATCCATCATGACCAAGTGGGATTCATCCCAGGGGCACAGGGATGGTTCAACATCTGAAAATCAATCAACACAATCCATCACATCAACAAAGAGAAAAACAAAAGCCATATGATTATATCAGTAGATGCGGAAAAAGCATTCGATGAAGTTCAGCATCCTTTCATGATGAAAGTCCTGGAAAAAATTGGTATAAAAGGAACATACCTCAACATAATAAAAGCTATAGATGACAGGCCAACAGCAAATATCATCATCAATGGGAAAAAGCTGAAACCATTTCAATTAAGGTATGGAACCAGGCAAGGATGCCCACTTTCTCCACTCCTTTTCAACATAATTCTGGAAGTCTTAACTAGGGCAATAAGGCAAGAGAAAGACATAAAAGTAATCCGAATAGGGAAATAAGAGATAGTTACCATTATACATGGATGGCATGATATTCTATGTAGAGAACCCAGAAAAATCAACAGAAAAGCTGATTGAAATAATAAACCGATTCAGTAAGGTAGCTGGATACAGAATCAACACACAAAAATCAACAGCATTCATATATGCAAAGAATCAATTAGAAGAAGAAATTAAAAAAACACCCCATTTACCATTGCACTAAAGAAAATCAAATACTTGGGAATAAACCCAACAAAAGATGTAAAAGACCTACACAATGAAAACTATAAAACATTCTTAAAAGAAATAGAAGATGACATTAAAAAATGGAAAGACATTCCCTGTTCATGGATCGGAAAAATCAACATTATCAAAATGGCCATACTACCAAAGCCAATCTACAGATTCAATGCAATTGCAATCAAGATCCAAATGACATATTTTAAAGAGATAGAACAAAAATTACTGAAATTCATATGGAACAACAAAAGACCCCGAATAGCCAAAACCCTTTTGACAAACAGAAGAGAGAATGGATGTATTACTATTCCAGATTTCGAACTATACTACAAAGTCATAATACTTAAAACAGCATGGCACTGGTACAAAAACAGACAAACAGGCCAATGGATCAGAATCGAATATCCAGAAATAAAACCACACATATGTGGTCAACTAATCTTTGACAAAGGGGCAAAATACATACCCTGGAACAAGGATAGCCTCTACAGTAAATGGTGCTGGGAAAACTGAATCAAAACTTGTCAACAAATGGACCAAGACAATACCCTCACACCTTGTACTCAAAATGGATAAAGGACCTGGAAGTGAGACCTGCAACCATAAAATACATAGAAGAAAATCTGGGCAAAATCCTTCATGAATTTCACCTCAGAAATCCTTTTGGGGAAACAAATATGGCCGGCAATAATATGAAGGGAACATAAACAGCTGGGACTATATCAAACTAAAAAGTCTCTGCTCAGCAAAAGAGACAATAAACAAAACAAAAAGAAACCCAACCAACTGGGAGAAAATTTTCACCCTCCAGACAAGTGACAAGTGTCTGATAACAAAGATTCACAAAGAGCTCCTACAGCTCAACAAAAACAAATCAAAAAACCCACTCAAAGAATGGGGAGAACTAAAAAGACACCACCAAAGAGGAGATACAAATGGCCTATAGGCATATGAAGAAATGCTCTACATCACTAATATTCAGGGAAATGCAAATTAAAACCACACTGAGAGACCATCTTACACCAGTAAGAATGGCCCATATAAATAAAACAGACAACAACAAATATTGGCACGGATGTGGAGAAAAAGGAACTCTCTACACTGCTGGTGGGAGTGCATACTGAAAGTGAACTGACCATTTGACCCAGCAATCCCACTACTAGGAATCTACCCATGAAAACATTAATTCAAAAGGACACATGTACGCGCATGTTCATTGTAGCCCTGTTTACAATTGCTAAGATTTGGAAACAAACCAAATGCCCCAAAACAGATGATTGGCTAAAAAAATGTGGTACATATGCACTAAGGAATACTATGCATCAATCAAGGAGGACAAATACTTGTCATTCACAGCAACCTGGATGGAACTAGAAAGACTCATATTAACAGAAATAAGTTAAAAAGGAAAAGAGAAGTACAGGATGGATATAGGGAAAAGTGAACAAATGAGTAAGAAAAATTAAAAACAACCTATGGGACTGAACCATGGAGCGAGAGAGGAGGAGGGGGAAGAAGGTGGGAGAGGTGAAGAACACAAAACATCAGGATGGTTAACAGGTGTTAGTGATGTGGGAAAGCCCCGGCGTATACAGTAATGCAATAATGTAATATAAATATAAATACACATATATGTGCTAATTAAAAATATTTAAATTAAAATTAAAAAAAAGGAAAACTTAGACAGAATGCCACAGATGTGAGAGAGAGGTTATGGCGATTTCTGGTGTGGACTGGAAGGCTAGTTTCTACCAGACTCCTCACCCCGCTGTCTCCTGATTCCCTGCCTGCTGGTTTGTCTGTATGTGTTACCCTGTTCAGCATTAAAGGTCTGTCAAATCTTCAAAGTCTTCAAAATTCTCCTTTCATCTTCCTCAGTCACCATGAACCTGCTTGCCTTGTGCATAATCACTGCCCAGCTTCTGCTTGCCCTTCACTCATCCACACTATCATTCAATAATCTGTAAACAAATGTATATCTATGTATATCATTGATCAAGCAGCAGTTTCTGTGTCATAAGCTACAGTGTAAGACCACATTTGGGAAACAAAGCACAACTTAGAGGTAGAGAGTTATCTAATTACTTTTAAAATGTTGGAAAATTATATGCTTGGAAAATCACTCCTGATTTTATTAAAATCTGGTCAAAAAAAAAAGGAATGTACCCTGACTGCATACATTCCAGGTGGAAGCACGGTGATAGCCACTTTGAAGGCATCTGTCCTTCTGTCTTAATCACAATCCTATATGATGGGCTTTATGCCCCCCCCCTTTGCAAACAACAAAACGGTGAATTGAGCCCTTAAGTGATATTACCTGGCAGAGCTGGGATGTAAGCCCAGGTGTGCGGATTCTTTCCAGTGCATTGCACCCTCTCCCTTATTACATTTTTAACTGGGAACACTGTTGGGATTAATGAACTCCTTAGCTTTATTACCTACTAGGTAGAGCTGCACATTCATTTATCCTCCATCCACCAATTTTGAGCTTCATTTAGAATTCTTTCTTGGAAGTAACAATGTTGCATTTGCTTCCTCTATTTACTTCATGCATATAAATGTTACCCTGTAAATATCTCTGGTATCTAGACTTGAATTTGAAAGAAAACTGGGTGGTTAACCAGAATGTGTGGGAAATAAAGGGTATTTTTATTTCTCATTGTGATATCCTGGACTCATATTGTCTACTCCTGATAATCTATGATTTTGGAAAGCAACAAAACACTATAAATTAGATCAATAAATGTCACAAGATTCAGTGGAATATTTCGGTTTAGGGCACTTTAGTAACAGGATATTGTGAACAATGTAGTGAGCTAATTATTTTTGTATTTTATGAATGAATTTTATGTCTGCAATTTCCAAGTTTTTATTAAAGAGACAGATTGCATTTCATATTTTTTGTTGTACCCAGTGCTCACCTACTGAGCTGTGGAACACAGTAAAGTTGAACTAGGAATTTGCTGCTGAAAAATAAATACACAGGAGAGGTATCACTGGTTTCGAGTTAGTTTTATTAAATGTACAGATATTGAAGTGGAAAGAGAAAATTGACTTTAATTTAGCACTTACTGTAGTACAGGTACAAGATTTCCCCCCCAAAAGTTACATCCTTTAATCCTTATGAAATTGTTTCAGAAATTTTTATTGCCATTTAACATATAGGTTTGTAGTGGTTAAGTGACATTTTCACCATCACACACTTTGTAAATAGCTTTTATTCCAAAGTCAAGATAACCTAAAGGGTAAAACTGTAAATTCAAAATGCCATTATAGTCTTGGGTATTATCTAGTCATTTAATTTTTTTCATTATATGCCACAATATAGCCATGCTTATTTCATTTTACAGAAATGTTTCAAATTATGTTTTTAATGGATATCACAGAAATAGATACCTGCTTTATTAAAAACTCTTATACTGAACTTTCACAGGTAGTCTTCTGCCAGGGCCTCTCACTCTGATGTTGAAATAGTTACATCTCCGACAGAAGCAGCTTCTCAGTGGTTTTTGGTCCAGTGAACTCTGCTTTCTCTTCTCTCAATAAAGAATATTATCTAAAAAGTCTCAGAGATGGTCATATGATGGCCTTTTCAGCTTAATCACAACCATTCCCTCTCTTGTCTCTTTAGTAAAAGTCCTAAGTCAGAGACAACTCCAAGAGATTTAGCACTAGGTCACACTCATGTCATGTACTGGCCTAAAACTAAATTCTTCTTATTAAAAATAAGCCATAGCTATTGTGACTTCTATATCACTATGCACATTGCAGGCATTTTGAGGTACAATCCTCACAGCAACCCTGTAATTGTTATTATTATCTCTATTTTTCAGATTAGGAAGAAAAACTAAAACAAAAGTAGTCATATAGGAAAGTTTAAACTTTCCAAGGTCACAGACCAGGAAGCAGAAAAACAAGTGAGAAGTACACACACACACACACACACACACACACACACACACACCTCTATCTACTCTAAACCCCAATATTCCTTTCTAACTCACATTGCTTTTATTAGTTTCTGAAAGTATTGAAATAATTCTATCAGCTTGGTTTCCACCTATCCCACTTCACCATCTGCTACCTCCCCTCTTTTCCTTTCAATCTAGCAGTGCAAGACGCACAATGGATGTCTCCAGTGCCAGAATCTACTAGGCTCTTGAATTCTGATTTTGGATTGCATAACAGTAATTGGATGTCACAGTGGTGATTAACAGAAACCTCTGTCAGAAGTAAATACAGACGATACCTGCTCTTTGTAGAAGTTCTAATATTTATCAATCACTTAATCATTGATTTTTATCTACTTATGAAACACCAATAACACATTAGACTGTTTTAGCATGATAATATTCTACTCATATTTTAATGCTGCCCTAGTGGATATTCTGGGTACACTTTTCTACTTGACTCCCCTCAGGTAGTTTTCAGTTCTGCGGGATGTGCTAGAAGTTTTGGATGTCTATCTCACAATACATACCTCTCTACTCACTAACTAGTGAGAAGAATATTACCAACAGTATCATCTCATTAGCATCCTTCAAAATATAATTAAATTGTAAAACATATATTGTTGGGGAAGAAAGCTGGGCATGGTGGCTGCACCTGTAATCCCAGCTACCTGGGAGGCTGAAGCTAGGAACCACTTGAGTCCATGGGTCTGAGACAACCCTGGGCAATATAGTGTTATGTAGCTTCAAAAAATTATGTTGTGAATCTATTTCAAATTTAAATAATGTTGCATATAAAAGATGCCAAACAAAACTTGAGAAATGATATTCCAGGAACCTATTGTCATATTTCCAAAGCTGTGGTTTCGGTCTAACTTTAAATCAAATACTTGAGTGGCATCCTTATGGGTTCATGAGAGAAAGTCATACAGGACAACTTCTCCCTCACAGTCTTGGAAGTACTAGAATATGCTGGGCAATGCATGAGACTATAGCATCTAGAATTCTACTCAGAAAACATAGGTTTAAAAAAATGAATGAAAGGGAAATGTCAATAAGAATAATGAAGCTTAATCAGAATGATGAGAATGTTAAGGTGTCCAGGGAAGGATAGGCAAAAGTAGGATATTTTCTAACAAGATCAAGGGGACAGAAGAGGGTGCATTTCTGAGAGCTAGAGTCATGAGAGGTTTTGCCTTACCACAGAGGGTTGAAGATCAAGTCTCAGATGCCAGAAAGAAAGGGAAAGAAATATGTCTTCCCTTTCCTGTGAACATCTTGTCTTCTGTGGTTCCCCCATCAATCGCACACTATCATACACCAGAGAGCAAGGAACCCCAAAGATGCTGGGAGGAACAGGCTTCTAGTCACAGAAAAGGGCAAGACTGAAAAACTGATGGGCATATAGAGATAGTGAGCAGTGCACCTGGGTTTTGAGTCTCAGTTCTTCTATTCACTAACTGTAAAATTAGACATCTTGCTTCACTTATCTGAACCTTTCTTTCATAAAAAGTTATTGTTAAATAATAGATTAGAAAGATTTAACTTAGTATTTAGAACATAATGGATTCTGTTTAAACATTTGCTGCATGTAAAATAGGATTAAAATTGCTCTTCCGATGAGACAATTGGGTTGCCAGTTTTGCAGGTAATGTGAAGGCTACGAGGTAGGTATGATTTCTCAGTCAAGATAAATAGATTTATACTCATTAACCACCAAATTAACCTTCAGGTCTAAAGATTTAGTCAAGATCTAACTGATCTGAAGCTATGGATGATCTTCTAGTTAGACTCTAAACCACCACCACTGGTGTATTAGTAATGGTTGTTACCTACTCTATCTTTGGCTCTGAGAAGCTAAAGAAGGTCCATATGATTTCTTGCTTTGAATTCACACAAAACTCTGCAGTAGGTGACATATTTCTTACTGATTCATGTCAGGAAAGAATGAGCGGATGATATATATGAACATGTAGGTGGTGGAACTTTTGTAGAAATGCCTTCATTTCTAGAAATGGTCTCTAGTGCTAGTGGTTGGAAGAAATGGAATCCACCCAAATCTGATTTCTCTTTTCTTAGATAGTCTGTAGGTTCTAGAAGTTGAGTGGGACATATTTTGTAGTATTTTAAGGAGAAAGTGGAGGAATTTCTTGTTCCAAAGCCATTGAACAACTTCCACTCCTGAGATGAGTTGCTTGGCTCCTCTGTTAATGACAAAAGATATACTTCAATACCTTTCTATTAAATTATTTTTTAAATGTAGTACTTGTTTATTTTTAGCTACTATATGCACTTTTAGCTAATATATTCAATTCCCATTTATGTGAGGGGTTTCCCTCAGCACTATGGGTAATAAAATCCTTCTTTTTGGTGAACTTGATGATCAGTTCTGTCTTAATTTCTCTATCTTCTTGCTTATCAATCTCCTTTTGTAAGCATCAGGAGGTATAACAGCATCCTTCACCTCTACTCACTAGATGTCAACAGCAGCCAGATTGTAACGACCAAAAATGTCTCTAGACATTGAAAATGTCTCTTGGGTGGGGGATACATTTGTCCCCTGTTGAGAGCCAGTGATTTGAACTAAAAAGGAGGTACAACTGTACAAGTTATAGCACTTTCATCTGTGCAACATTTAGGGTCAAAAGGTATTCGCTTTAAAATATATATATATATAAAACAGCTGGACAGACAGGTATAATTTCAAGGTCTTCCAGTTAATATGTGTGCCTTAGGTAAATGAGTTAAATATTCCTCTTCATCTCTTACTTTTTAATGGATATAGCATATACAATACACTAACAATCACAAGGAGTTAATAGAATAGTGTATATACCCAAAGAGTTGAACACAGAATAGGGCCTCAACCAGAGTTTGTTTAGGTTCCCTCCACAAATTACTGTGCATTCCACTTAGAAAGAATTCAATCACCTTTCTTAAATCAATAAATGATTTGAAAATTTGTAGCTGTGCATGTGCATGCATATATGGTCATGTCCAACACTTCTGTTAGCTTATAATGAAATTTCAATTAAATGAGGGAGACAACTTGTATTTGCTCACAAATATCAGTACAATTAATAATGATGGGAAACAAATACCTTGACATTTAATAATGAATTTAAAAATATTATATTTTTCTTATTTGCTATGTGTGTATGTGCTCTCCTAGGAAAACATAGTGCTGAATGTGAATTACTTATGTGCACAGATATTAAAATAATAGTCATGATTGCTCACACACACACATGCCTTGCCCCAAAGCCTGAGCACCCTGTTCTCCCTCCCTAACTAGTTAATTGTCTATAAAAACCTGTTTAGCACCCTTGACTAGGAGAGGATCTTCTGAAGTGTTCTTCTGAAAATGATTTTCCAACTGCACCAGGAAATATCTTTAACTAAAAAATATTCTAAAGGACAATTCTGGTTGGAAGTTACTAGAGTGAATTTACATCGAATTTTGCAATGAGAAAGTCTAAAGGAATATATTTGCTGAATTAAAGGCCATATAAAATGAGCAGAAGGTACGCTAACTTTCCTCTCTCTACTTCCTTCCTTTCTCTTCTTTTGAAGAGAGAAGTTCTATGATTAGCACTATGGAAAGATGAAGAAAAAAGAACTCCCAGCCTCATTTATACCTTCACCCAGCTTTCATCATGCACCTGCTTTGTGCTGAGCATTCATTGGCTTTGGAGGATATCAAAATTCTGAGCTAAAGCTCCTACATTCAGAATTGTATTCTACAAATACTTCCCATGTTTATTTGCTGCCAGGTCTGGATACTCTCTCTGTTGTTAGATTTAAAAATCCCCAGAGGAAAAAAAAAGTGGTGTAATTTGTGATTATATTCCAAATCCTAGTACAGAGCTGTGTTATCGATAAAAATTCAATATTCTCTTTAAATAAGTGAATATATATGTTACTATTCCTGCATATGCATTTTTAAACACTTGAATATTAGGTAATCAGCAAGTAATTTAAACATAATTTAATTGAATACAACAAATAATATTGTTCACTTTATACTCTCCTATATGCCAGGAGAAGCAAAGATGCTTTTAAAATCTCCCTTGACCTGGAGCTACTCTGATATGAATAAAGACTCTGGGAAAGAAAGTGCAGGTATCTGTAAAGTTTAGGGTTCCCGCAAAGGTTCAAAAGCAATGGGATGTATGCCTTAATTATTCAGCAAGCTGGAACCTTATTGTACTTAGTTCTACAGTACAATAACATCTCTTCATTTTTGACAAAGCTCTCTGTGATATCATTAACCAAACTAGGGGACATAACCTCTATTATGGACTTCCAGTATTGGGATTCTTGTCTATGTCTTGCATTATAGAAACCATCAGAGAGTGGAATATTCCATCTCTGCAAATATCAGCATAAACAAAAGAACTCATTTTGTTTTATTTATTTTCTTGGTGTAATGGCTTGTTTTAAAGACAGTCTGTCAAATGTTTGAGGTTAGTCTTTATGAAAGCTGAGCTTAGCCAGGAATTCTGCTCTTATAGATGAAGATGTCATCTTTTTGTCTCCTCTCATTCTCATTTCACAGATACCTTCTAGTTCGGTAGGTGAGGCAGACACAGTTACTCTACTAGGTTACTCACCCTTCAATCAAACTCTGGAGAAGCATTTTACCTTTGTACTTAGGCAAAAGGAAATATCACATGTTACTTCCCCAAGTTTTCCACTCCTTTATGCAAATACAATTACTGACTGCCTCCACTATAGCCCTCCACAACCTCTGTGGGGGTAGATTTATTCATAACTTGCATTCGATAAGTCACTTATTCACTATTTATTGATCCAGTCTAGCTCTTTAACTGTCCTTGTAATAAAGTATTAAGCTTCAAAGAATAGAAGTAAAGGTGGAGAGTATGTAGTGGGAGTAGTGTAAAGGGAGCTTCAGATAAGAATGAGGAACAGATATTACTGCATAGTATTCTTCTGATACTCTGGAGCTTGGGGAGAACTGGTGAGCTGTGAAACCAAGCTTTATGATGGGCCAGATCATTGAGGAATTTGAGCCATATAACTTTTCTTGGACTTTGTATTGAAGAAGATAGTTATTCAAAGTTTGAGTGAAAGTTACATGTTTATAAAGCATTAGGTTATTAGCACTAGAGAAGTACCCTATCAACATGTCAGCCAGCAGTCATATGGGCCACGAAGCACTTGCAATGTGGTAACTGCGATTTGCGATGTATTATAAATGTAAAATATACATTGGGTTTCAAAGGTTTAAATGCAAAGGAATATAAAATATATAACTATTAATGTATACAATTTTTAATGTTTTCCCATAGTGGCTTATATAAACAATGCATTATCAATAGCACCTGTTTCTTTTCATTTTTTCAGAGGACAATGCAAATGCAGCCACCACTACCACAAATGATGCGGTTGAGTTTCCCACATTTGGGGAAGTCATAGGGGTGAGCACACCCAGAGTGAATGGGGAAACTTGCCCTTGGAAAGTCACAAAGGTGTCTCTCCTGGCAGCTGAATATTTCTTTTACTTTTCTGAATGTGGATGCAAGAAAATTTTAAATCATACATATGGCCTGTATTAAATTTTTTACAATATAATTCAAAAACATATTGTATAGATGACAAATGACAGAGGTCTAAATAAAGGATGAAAAGAGAGAATAGATCACTTCACTTTTATTTATAATAGTGAACTTGAATTGATTACAGGTACTCAAGTACTACCAAACTGATCTTTGAGACACAAAAAGGTTTAGCAAGATGTTTTTATCACAATTTTCTTGTAGATTTCGAAAACCAACTGCCTAAAGAAACTCTTGGGGTAAAGGGAGACTTCAAGTAAGCATTCTTGAGAAAACACAAAAGGACTGAGGCTCTCTCACATTCTTTGTCCCAGCCTCTCTAGGACACACTCTGACAGCAAGAAAACCCTCATGGCAACCAATCAAAAACCTCCAAAGACAGGGTAAGTGTCTAGTAAATGAGCTGATATGTGATTTGTTCTTTCAACAACTTTGAAGGAGGATCTAATAAAAATAATAACTAATGACTCATGAAAAATAATGTGTGATGAAGGATTTTCCTGCGACATTTGGGAGTTTCAGTCAGAGATAAAACATCAGAGAAGTTACTATAATGCAATCTGCTTATTCTGTCCACTTTAATTTGTGAGTTTTTTTTTTCAAAAGTAAGCAAAGATTTATAAAACACAGTGAAAAATAAAAATAAAATTGATTTTGAATATGGGTTCATTTATCTATAAGTAATATTTATCCATGGATAAATAAACTAATTGAAAAAAATGCTATTTCACTGATTGAGAGGCATTTCAATAAAATTTTGTTTCTATTTTTAGAACTATTTGATTATGTTAAAATATGTACATGTGGTTTTCGCCACTATATGACTAATAATTGTAATAATAACTTAATCTAGAAAAAAAATAACACTTAAGAATTTTATGTCCCAGGAAATATGAATTGAGAAATCTAATTAATACATGTATTTTTATTTCAGAGAATTTTGATAAGTTGTTCAATAAAAGACTTTCAAGCATAACAAGTATATTACATAAGAATGAAGTTATGTGGGCAAAGTGGATTGAGAACACAAGTTCAAGAAAAAAAGTAATAGGGTAATTTTACTTATTATTAAAGAAATGCTTGCTCATATAATTTTAAAATAATGTTGGTGGGTATTAAAATCACCACAGTATTTAGATCCCATTGCATTGAATAAAGTTAAAATGATGTAACAGTGTTACTCTTAAATATTAGTTTTTACACTGTGTTGTAAATTATATCCTCTGCAAATATTTACATTTATGATGAAAGATTACAGAAGTCAACTGAAAACTATGTCAAGGGATATACAACTTTATTAAATCTCCCTTAGGGTATGTGAATCAGATGGCTTGAATTGAAAACAACTGACTCAAGTGATAGATTCACAGGGTGCCGGGTGACCAGTAAGGAATTGGGGTAGAGGAGGAATCTTGGATATGCTTTTTGCCCCTGAGGAGCTCAAACCTAACTTAGCTACAAAGTTCTGGCCATTTCTCCAGTGTTTCTTCACTGTGAGGAAAGTGCTATGACCGAGTCACCAGGCACTATGTGTCAGTAGCAGCCATTTATCCTCATCAAGACACTCCAAGGTGCTCCATGTACTTCCAAGCAGGATCTTGAGCTAGAGCCCTTGTTCTTGTTGAGCTGCATTGGCTACTGACAGTTCCCTAAACTGGAGGTTTTAAGGAAGATTGCATCAGTTTAGGGAACTGTCAGTAGCCAACACATCCATCTTTTACACCAGAATCTTAATATGATAGGGGAGATAGGTCTCAGTTTCCACCAAAATAATGGTCTCAAAAATGTCTTGGAGGACTGATCATCATTTAATTTGCACCCAGGAAACCTCTGCTCTCACTACCAATACTTGAAGGCTATTGAAGAAAAGAAAATAATGAATTACCATGAGAATTTGTCAAGTAAAGAACCATAATAAACTTTGAACTTGCAATGGCATTGTCAATGGGTAGTTAGAACTTGGTCCTGTTCACCTAGACTAGCATTGCATGTAAGCAGTCTTTAAGAACTGAGCGGGATCTATGTATGGAGTTGAATTGATCAAGAGAGGAGGTCTCCATGTGCTATAATACATGGTGCAGGGAAACATGTCCAAAATCACATGCTTAGTACCTGGCAGTCTCCAGCTCCAACAGTGAGGGCTTATTTTATACAGTTTCATGAGAAAAGGAATCTCTGTCTTCTTCCTCTGGGTTACCTGCCGCCCTAGTTTCTTACCCTACTCCAAGCAAGCAGGCTATAATCACACTACTTTTGCTCCTGCTATGTGACTAGTATGATGAGACTAAAAGAGAAAGGGATAAAACAAGGTGCATTTCTATAATATCAGAGGTAGAAGGTAAAAAGAATTCCAAGCTTCTAACTTATCAACATATTTCTTCTTTGTGGCTTTCTCACCAGTTTTCTCTGTGCCCACGATCCATTGTTTTTTGCCTATTTCTTAACACACTTATGTATCTGCAAATATGTGTATTATTGTGGTTGCATTTGAATTTGTATATATGTCTGCAAATATATGGATTTGTATTTATTGTAGTTGTATGTGTAGTGAATATAGTTACCCAATTAGTATATTTAAATTTAAAAAATCAAATGATGCAAGTCTTTGTTGGAACTCAGGGCTTTCTAGAAAGTGCCTATAAAGGAGGGACTTTATCATCAAAGCAGCAGTCAACATAACATTATACTACCTATACCTCAGGCATACCTACAGTAGACACAGAATCTCATCAAACAGAACATGTGGTTACTGAGACAGACAGGGAAACTCAATATAATAAAGAACTTTACAGAATAACATATCTCAAAGAATCCACAAATAGCATAGAAACATAGCACCATGAATAGGTTTGGGGAGTCCAAGGATCATACATATTCTAGAAACCAAATAATCTGAAAGATCACTGTATGGCTTGTTTAAGAGAGAGAACAGCTCATGACTCTTTCTTGGAAAGGGCCTCCATCATTCCTTTTATAGCATGTTTATATCCAGTGATTTTTTTTTTGGGGGGGGGGGATAGTATCTCACTGTATCATGGGCATCCTGTTCAAAGTAAGCAAGAGGGAGATTCGGGAGATTCTCTCTCTCTTTAATAATGAAATTGAAAGACACAAATTGTAAACCAGAATTCTGGGAACTGAGTCCACAAGGTAACATGGAGGCCATAGCCATCATGTATCACACATAGCTAAGTGAGAACCAGATGGCAGAGGGAAGGGACAGATGAAAAAGAGACAAAGGAAGTAGAGATAGGCGACACTAGGATGTTTCTCAGTGTAAGGTCCAGATTTGATGCCTGATTCTGGGCTTTATAGGCATCCCTATACTTTTTAAATAAACATCTTGTTTGGTATTTGAAGGATGATCCTAAGTATCCTCCCCCACATACACACACAGAAACAGTAGTGGCCTCTATACTAACTGGAATTCTCACTGCTCTGAATAGTTTAGTTTTCCAAGGGTCTACTGTTTTCAGGAAATTGTCTTTGCTTGGGTCAGGGCCTTCATCTTTTGTTGAAACTAGATGCAAGGTATGAGAAATGAATTTACAAGAAGAGATTTACCCAGACACAGCTGGGGATTAGATGGAGATATGAGCCGTGAGACAACTTTATTAACAAAAGGAAGGGGTATTTATAGGAACACAGGGTGAGGGTCTGTTTAACTTCAAAGAAGAAAAACACAAACCTGAGAGACAATTAACATTTTAAAGCCTAAGAATAAGTGAGGAAATGGGGAGGTAGGAAGGTGGTCACTATCTCTGATTTAGGGAAACCAGCAGTGCTACTGCAGTCTCAGAATGTTATTATAGTAAATTAGTCTCTAGTTTTTTGGGAACTGGTTAATGAGAGAGGTGTTTTGTTGTTTTTTTTTTTTTTTTTCAAATCTGTGATCAAATAAGATATCTTCTCTGGTGGGAGAGTGGGAGGCTATCTCCTCTTTTCTTTCTTTCTTCACTGCTGAGTCTAGAGCATATGCTTAGATAACTCTGGACCATCTAAGTGTAAACTACTCTCACTCCAGCACCTTCAACTTTGTTACCCTTTTCATTGTGTTATTCATTATTCACTCTTCATCAGTGAATCTCTACATAGTGCCATCATCCCCTTCTCCATTACACTTCAGCAGTTGAGTCCAGATGTTCAGATGAGCCCTCATGCATATCTCAGCTTCCTAATCTCATTGTATCCTTGTTAATATCCATCAATCTTTGTGTGTTTAGCATTCCCTGTTTCCATACCCAGCCCACTTCACTCAAGAAGATAATTTTTGCCTCCTACTTTATTGGTGATAGCTGAGGACCTCATATCCCATTTATGTCAGTTTCCTACCAGTCTTTCACTATTACCAACACTAGTTATATTTTTACTTTATGATCTCTATCTTCCAAGTCAAGAGAGAACAAAAATTTTATTTCACACAAGGATCTGACCTCATTCATCTGGGTCTCCTCTTTTTCCTTATGGAAGAACCAAAATTTTCAATTATCCTCCAGCTTTAGGGTAGTTTAGCCCCTCCTTTCCTATTGACTCATTTGTCTGACACTATTAAAAAAGCAAAGCAAAAAAAAAAAAAAGCCAACAAAATAAAACTACAGTTTCTTGTAGCTACACTCAATCCATTACTTAGAGTAAAACCCACACCCTGAGGCATCAATTGTATCTAATGAAATAACTTTACTATTATGCATATAGATTGAAACTGCATCTCAAATGTTACTAAGGACCAGAATTCAACTAACAGATGGCTCTCATAGGAAATACAGCCCTGAAACTTTTTAGCATTTTCCAATTGCTTTGTTAAAAGTACTCCCACCTTCACTGGTCTCAAGCTCCCAATATACTAGTGAACATAGATGTGGGAAGAGATATGCAATAGTATTTTCTTATAACATTGCCTCCACACAGATATAGGAGATCACGGACAATAGGAAAATGTAATTAAATCATTAAGATAGATAAGGTTTGAACAGTACCAACAGTGCCTCTTTGTAATCATCCATATAAATGTACATTATTTATTTACTTACTTTTATATCCAAAAGGGTGGGTTTAATTATAAAAAGAGAAAGAAAAATAAAGAACACTCACATAGTTGGATGAAAGAGCTGTTCCCAAAGGTACAGATTTGTTAAGAGAGACTGTCAGTCACAGGTGAGTAGCCTTAGGAGGAGAGCTTCCTCTACTGCTTTGCAAATGGGAAGCTTAGAGAAGAGAAACACCTACATCATGAGCAGAAAGGCTGCTGCTAAATCGCTTAAATTGTAGTGATTGTTGCACTTAACAATTGGCTTAAAAATTCTATAAATTTATAAATCAGTTATTGCAAACCCACACCAGCAGCTTTAGGAAACCATCTTGTTAAATATGCTATAAACTCCTTCTAGAAACCTGACTGTAGGGTAAATGAGTTGGTCAGGTTTTTTTCTCCATTACTTTGTATGACCAGCACTTATAGTATTGTATCTTCCACATGATTCTGTGGCCCGTGAGTGTGTGGATGTGTGGGTAGGCATACCTGATTCTTGGAGGCAAAGCTAAAAGGTGGCATCACCATGGGGGAGAGCACAAACATGAGAGGGAGAAAGAGAGAGAGAGAGAGAGAGAGAGAGAGAGAGAGAGAGAGAG
>PVHY01002628.1:0-55920 GCA_004024945.1 Uropsilus gracilis | reverse complement strand
TGCTAGAACCAATAAAGAACCACCAAGAGCCTGATATTTTTGCACTATGATTGGAGTCATGATCAGGCTGTTTGCCAAGGATAGGATGGTTTAATGCAGACAGAGAAGACACACCAAGTGGCATATATGGCAGGACAATTCAATAAGACACTGATATGTCTAGATATTAGGGAATTGTTCCTTGTCTAAAGTATCCTCATAACTGCCTGACACACCTTTCTGTTCTCTGTGAGGTCTTCTTTCTACATCACACTAAAAGAAAAACAAATGTGTTACTGAAAGTTCTGTGCTCAACCTTCTCACACTGTATTTCTCCTCAAGGTCTTTGACACCATTCTTGTCTCCCAATTTCAACTTGTCTAATGTCACCATAATTAGCCACTATATGATGGTCACACACCAGGGCAAGTCAGTCTTGATTCTTTCTATTCTTTCATATTCCACAATTGCATCTTATTTTACACCCAAAATACACCAGGTACCCTCTCCTCATCTTCATTCTTGTTCTAATATATCCTTTCTTAATAAATTACCCTCCAAATGGATCTCACTTTCTCTGTTCTTGTCTATGCTTGACATAGTAATGTAATAATGTTGTAAAATTCATATATAATTATATTTCTTTTTTCCCCCAGAGAAAAAACTATTTATTTATTTATTTTTTTTATTATTATAAAGTTTA
This sequence comes from Uropsilus gracilis, assembly GCA_004024945.1. Classification (NCBI taxonomy): domain Eukaryota; kingdom Metazoa; phylum Chordata; class Mammalia; order Eulipotyphla; family Talpidae; genus Uropsilus; species Uropsilus gracilis. The sequence continues at coordinate 55,238 of PVHY01002628.1, read as the reverse complement.
TTCTGGTTGACAATTTAGGCCATAGACATGTACATGAAAATTCCATAAAAAGGATGAGCATGTGGGAGCTTAGGAGGGGTGGAGATGGGAGGGAGTGGTCAGGAGGGAAGTTGGTGGGTGGTCCCCAGGGAATACAAAGATGTGAAACACACATATATAAAAAAAGTAAATTCAGAAAAGAAAGGAATCAGTACAATTTATACGCTGGGGAGAAGCAGCTCTCCTGCCTGCTTGGCACTATGCAGATGGCTCTCTTTTTCTTTCTCCATTCCCTATTAACCTTGTCCTTTTTTTTTTCTTTTTTTAATTTAATTAAAAAATTTTTAAATTTGCATATATACTTATATTTATATTACATTATTCCATTATTGTGTACCCTGGGGCTTTCCCACTTCAATAACATTTGTTAACCATCCTGATCTTTTGTGCTCTTCACCTCCCTCGCCTTCTTCCCCCTCCTCCACTCTTGCTCCATGGTTCACTCCCATTGGTTGTTTTCATTCTTTCTTATTCATTTGTTTTTCCCTAAATCCATCAGATAAGTGAGACCATCTTGTATTTCTCTTTTACTTTTTGACTTATTTCTGCAAATATGAGTCTTTCTAGTTCCATCCAGGTTGCTGCAAATGACATGTGTTTGTCCTCCTTGATGGATGCGTAGTATTCCACCATGTATACGTACCACATTTTTTTAGCCAATCATCTGTTTGGAGGCATTTGGTTTGTTTCCAGTTCTTGGCAATTGTAAACAGAGCTGCAATGAACATGCACATACAGGTGTCCTTTTGAATTAATGTTTCCATGTCCTCTGGGTAGATTCCTAGTAGTGGGATTGCTGGGTCAAATGGTAAGTCCACTTTCAATTTTCTGAGGGTCCTCCACACAGTCTTCCATAGTGGCTGGACCAGTATGCACTCCCACCAGCAGTGTAAGAGAGTTCCTTTTTCAACACATCCATGCCAACATTTGTTGTTGTCTGTTTTATTTATATGGCCATTCTTACTGGTGTAAGATGGTGTAAGATGGTATCTCAGTGTGGTTTTAATTTACATTTCTCTGATTATTAGTGATGCGGAGCATTTTTTCATATGCCTACAGGCCATTTGTATCTCCTCTTTGGTGAAGTGTCTTTTTAGTTCTTCTCCCCATTCTTTCAGTGGGTTTTTTGCCCAGATTTTCTTCTATGTATTTTATGGTTGCAGGTCTCACTTTCAGGTCCTTTATCCATTTTGAGTTAATTTTTGTACAGGGTGTGAGGGTGTTGTCCTTGTTCATTTTTTTTTTACAAGTTTTGATCCAGTTTTTCCAGCGTCATTTACTGAAGAGGCTATCCTTGTTCCAGTGTATGTTTTTTGCCCCTTTGTCAAAGATTAGTTGACCATATATGTGTGGTTTCATTTCTGGATATTCAATTCTGATCCATTGGTCTGTTTGTCTGTTTTTGTACCAGTACCATGCTGTTTTAAGTATTATGGTTTTGTAGTATAGTTTGAAGTCTGGAATCCGTGGTTATATTTCTTGAGTAAATCCTTTCAGTATCTCTGCTTCTCACTTGATAATTATACTGTAATATAAATTTGTACTTTATTTGGTCTCTCTCTGACCTTACCATTCTAAGCTTCTTCCACTTCACATTTAATTTATTTTTATGCTCCACCAATATCAAGCTGTTATTAACTGCTGGTATAATCAGCTCTTGAATTCCTCTATGATGTGACTCTAGCTATACCTCTTCATTGGGTTAGTTTTCCCCTTATGATTCTTCATCTGTCTGAATTTATGTTCTTATGTCTTAAATTAGATATCACACCTCTTTTTGATGACATTATCTGTGGCATCCTTGGAAATGATTCATTCACATCTCTTGGTCTGGGAAGCTAGCTTGACTTATGGCTTCTGCCTCTTTGGGTGCACTAGTACATTTCTTTCAAGATCACACTTCATGCAGGTTGCTCCCACTGGATGGTAGGGTACATTGAGGGTACAAAGACAAGGACATTCTGATGAAAAGCATAATAGCTTTGGCCTGAGGATTCCCCACAACCCTAGCTAAACTTCTTAGACATATGATTTAATCTGAAATACTTCCTACCCCCAATCTGGCTTCCTTCCCTTTCCTTCCTGAACTACCACATGTGCATCCTCATGCAAAGGTGTTCCTCAGTTCTCCTGCCTTCTTTCCCAATAAATCTCTTGCATGTGTAATGCTATTATAGATGTCCTACTCCTCTAAATATTCAAATATTACAATATGCTATTCTTTACCATATTTTATCAATTAAACTACAAATTATATTTGACTTGGGAGAAACACACATACACATACACACATTCCAATTCCACAGTAAAATCGCAACTTTGAAACTGGGAAGCATGGCATATATCTTTACACTAAAACCTCTAGAACATTCTAGAGATCAGTAAATGTACACAACATAAATAAGTGAATTTGATAAAAATTTCCACTCTACCAAAAAAAGCAAAGAAGAAAAGGAAAAAAGGGTTTCTGTGCAATTCACACATTAATTTACTATGCTAGATTTTTTTCAGAGCATGAAAGTATATGACATGTTAGAAGTATGGCAATTTCATAAAAGGTATTAAAACCCCTATGTCACCATTTCAATTTAATTGCACTGAATAAAGTAATTTTAGCTCTGAATGTGAAAACAGTCAATACAGAAAGAGTGATTTCCCATTTTTTCACCAGTCTGTGCCTTACAAGAAGCAAGTTATTTCTTCTAAAACTGATCTTGAATAAATACTAGTTAGAATTATCCCCCCCAAAACATTAAGGAGTAGTTAATGAAAACAAACTATTCTCTCATGGGGATTTCACAAAAACATAATAACTTAAAAACAGAAGAGAGACTTGGATCATCCTCCACAATTTTCAGCATATTTGTTTCACTTCACATAATGCCAGACAGTATGCACTGAGCACACGTGTCCCAGGCATTATTTGAAACATGAAAAGAAGTGGCATATGCTTACATAGCTTGTGAAAAATTTTCAGTCTTTTGAAATACAATGTGATAGAGAAACTCAATGCTTTTTAAAAAGACTACTTAGATTCACTCTATATTAAAAAAATTATCAGTATCCTCAAGGGGATATGCTTATAATTCATACTTGCAAAATAAAGGCCAAGAAGAAAGCCCATGCATTTTTCTCATTACAATGACTTCTGAAAAAAAAATAAGGGTAGAAAATTCTAGGTATATTTGTATTACCTAGATTTTAAATTTGACATATAGCTATATAGCTGAAATTTCTATTGCTTTGACTTATTTTTTCTAATTATCAAATGGTACATTATACAACCAACCTAGAACAGTATATATATATATATATATATAAATGAATTTATATTGCCACAAAGCATAAAATGTAAAAGGGAATTATGAGACTAAATGATTTGTGAACAAATAAAAAACACCTGGAAAAATCCAGTTATTTTCCCAAGGGCATTTAACAAGAGGATTTTAACATGCTAATTGACTGCTAGCTGGAGTCATTCATTTGTTTTATTATATTCACATGCTCACATGTGAGCCACTGGGGATGTTTCAGGTATTTTCCTAAGTATGAGGACCTAGAGGCTATAGCAGGGTTCTCCCATAGTCCAGCAATGGACACAACATAGATCTGTGGAGGAACTGCTACATGATGACAGGAGGGAATGAGCTCAAAACAAGAACTAAGTGCTTTGGGGACACCCAGTGGGGAACAACTTAATCTTTTTGAGTTTAGAAAATGTGTGCTACGGTGTTTACTACTTTCACTGCCTCTTTGCCCTTTTACTTCCTAGTGAGATGCCTTTCCAGAAAAACCTCTGATTAATCAATTTTGTCCATCCTCTGAGAGTAAACCCCAGGAGTAGAATCTTTCCTGACTTTCTATGGAACATAATGGGCGGGCATTCCCTGTTTAGATTTACAAGAATAATAACATGTTTCCCTTACTGGAGTCAAATGGGTGGATTTTAACCATGGATAATTTGGGATCAGATCATTTAAACAGATGATAAGAGGCAAATATCCAGAGTTACATATAACGTTTACTCCGATACCTCAACATGTCTTAATTTCAATGGATCTTTTTATTTTTTTGCCTGATTTTAAAAAAGTATTTTTGTTTGAGTCACTTGTACATAGATTTAAGACAAGTAGACCTAAGAAATATCTTTGACAAAAGGCAGAGGTTATAATTTACCCAACTCAGAAATCCATTCATGAAACTACAGAAAGTTGGTTAGAAGACAGGATTAAATATGAACACAAATCCAGTGTTTCTTCAAGGATAAAGTTCTCTTATGCAGATACATGCAGAACACTGAGTACTGAGTATCTGATATCTGGTCTTTAATAATGAAAATTCCTTTATAATACAGTAGGCATCTGTGTCTTTTGTCTCCCTGTTCTATACTCTTGATTGAATGTGAGTTATCCTCACTTTTTTAGTGAAACATTTTATTTTTTCTTCCTGAAATACATCTTGTTTCTTTTCATCTTTGTAATGTGCATTCAACTGTAAGCTCACACATCTTTCAAGAAACGCCCATGATTCTTCAGGTTTTGTCATGTGTTCATGTATTTTGAAAGTCTAATTAAACTGAATTAAAATTGCCTGTTTACTTTGTTTCCTTGATCATCCCTGTCAAATGCAAAGATAATGCAAGTCACATATGTAATTGCGTTTCTTCCAATCATCTACCTGATTTAACCAATACTATAATTTCAACACATAAGCAATACAAAAATTACTGAGATGTGATAAAGATTCATTTTCTTTTTGTTCTAAATCTTTGAAATGTAGTGTGTATTTTATATTTAAAGCAGGTCTTAATTTATATTGATAACATTTCAATTGCTTAATATTCAACCATGTGGAAGCACATTTTCAAAGGTCCCAAGAAATTGGGGCACATGGAGTCTGGTAGGGTTCTGAGTATTTTGGCATCAGGATCTCATGCAATTCAGCACAGGATTATTGCAATAGAAGATGACATTGTTCATATGTGGTTAAGATTTCTGGATTCAGAAAGACCAGAAAACAAGGCTCTATACTTACACTCTTCCTGACCAAAACATGCTGTTTAATCTCTTGAAACATCTTGAACTTAAACTTTCTAACCTTCCTCTTTTTCAGAAAGACCATATCTCTAGCATAGATACAATTTGTGCCACTCATTTAGTTAATTAAAAGATTCACATGGCATGTTATAATTGGTAAAAAAATAATAATACCATGCCAAGGAATAATTTGATATATTATGTATATATGTGTACTTATGCATATATATATTCATTTTTTTACTTCAGCTTATATTCATTTTTTACTTCAGCTGTTGAAAATTAATTTCTTAAATTAATTTAAAAGTTAAGTAAATTTTTATGATTCTATATATAAATTGATAAGTCATTTGTTTATCATTGTGTCAAGAGAATATAGTCTATTTCCAGCAAATTGAATTCATTTGTTTTATAGTATATACTCAAAGCTCACTTGCTTCCTCAAAAATGAGGACTCCCCATAAAAGGCACTCGTATTCCACAATAAATGAAATTAAGGTCTAACGAGAAATTGTAATTACAATCTGAACAGTCATGCCAGTCATGTAATGCCTCCATTGATACAGAATGACAATAGTCATTTCAAGTAGGAAAGGTGTATAAAAGTCACAAAGTCAAATGTTAGTGATATGACATATCGTGGTGTATAGTGTATCCTTCTCTCTTGGGGATTGTTCTAGGGTCAGTAGGAGTCAGCTTTATTTCCTTAATAATTGTTAGTCTTTTAAAATAATGGATAAACATGCACACTAACCTAAAGTTACTTGTTAGGTATTACTATATGACAAAAGTGCCAGGAACTGTGAGTTTTTAATCTCACAGCCTTGCAAGGAAGCTATGTGTTTCTTCAGTTGATGGTAAAAATTTTGAAATCAGAGAGTTAAAGCAATTACTTTACTTCAGACAGATAAAATAAGAAGCAAATAGAATTTGAATCTAGGCCTCCTGATTTGAAGTTGACTGTTTCCACTTTGTACTTGGTTATTCCTTTGCTTCCACAGTTGAGTCATTTTGACAACCCATCTCTAGCTATTCCCAGAGTGGGTCTAGCACTTAGCATGCCTGGCAAAGTGAAACAAGTTAATACATGTCTACTCCTTTTTCCCTCTCACTCTGAAAATCAGAGAACTAGTCACAAATAAGTTATTACTGAAGCACACAAATCACACAACTGCTTGCACGCCAAGACTTCTGATCTTTTACAGGGCCATACCGCGTATGGAGGACCCTGAACTAGAGCTTCCCAAGATGACAGTGGGTTTGGGGTGTTAGGAAGACACACAGAAAGTAGACGTGACTTTAAACCACGTAGTGCTCCACACCCTTTCAAGTGATAGTGGATCTACTGACTGCAAAATGCAGGGCTAGAATCATCAGTTTAAAAGGCATTGTGGAATTTTAGCACCTAGTAACTTCAATCTGTAGTGTGATTACAGTGCATGTAGTACTTGCGCTTGGAAAATATCAGCGTCCAGAAAGAAATAAGAGGCTCATCATGTTGAAGAGGGATTAGGTTTATATTGTGTACAACATAATTGGAAAACAAGACAAAATTGAATCAGTGAAAAGAGAGGGTTTGAAAAGGAGTGTTAAGTTGAAATGCAATATTAAAGCCTTTATAACCATTTGGTTACATAATATCTCTCTGGTGAAACTTTTACCTACCACCTTCTCTCTGCAGACTTCTGCCCTCCATGTCAGTTCCCATGGAAACCAAAGGAGCAGGTATCTCTCAAGGGGGTGAGTGCCTTGGTCCTGTGAGACAACTGGTGTACAGAACTGAAATTCTGCATGAATATAGAATGACCTGGGTGGTGGATCTTGAAAGGTGAGAAACACATTTTCTAACATGTAAAGTAAGTAATTCAGCAACATAAAAAAATTCTTGAGTTAAAGTTGTCCCTGTTTCTCAGGGGAAAGGAAGAGAGAGAAGTTTGTGATGTACTAAAGCCCTGATTCCAGCTCTTGCTCCAGATCCCACCATCCACTACCCGGTGCCACAAGCAATAGTCTGCCAGGAATTCCCCTGTGTGTTCAAGCCGAGGTGCATTGGGTTTCTTCTTTTTTCACCAATCTGAACAGTTTTGTTATGAAATTAAAGAGAGAAAATAATGAGAAAAAGGAGGAGGTGGAAATGGAGCTATAGTTCCTATATTTGTTCTAAGCCAAGTATAACTTGAGGATCTACAGATTGGAGATAATACAACCTGCCAATGGACCTGGGGAGAATATTCCAGAAGATTTAAGTATAACATTTGGGTCCGTGAGATATGCTGCACACACGAGCTTACAGGCACAAAAGCATATATGCACAATTATGAATTATGTAATTACTTTTGAACCATGTCAAGTATTAATTCTTATTTGCAGTAAATACTTCTACTGAGATAGCCTAATAGTCTGATTTTGAAAACAGAGACACTAAAGCTTCAGATGTATCAGGAATTATCATCAAAGCCACAAAAGTAGTTTGCGACAGAATATTAAACTCAGTTTCTCTGAGCCCTAGGTCAAAATGCAATTCTGCCCCTTCTCTAGTTATAGTTTCTAGACATCAGTCAAGAAGCAATGAAATAATTCCTTGGCAGGGGTGTTGACAAGCAGATTTCTTCTGGGTGGTGAATTTGAAAGCAAATGACAGGGGGCCCCCTCTGCTCAATGAATGTCCCTAGGAGACATTGAGCCCTTGATTCCACTCTGAAATCTACAATGCCTTTCAATTCTTTGCTGCAGTCTTGGAATAGTGATTGGTATTATAGGCAGGAAGCATAACAAGGAAAGGCATTTAAACCTCCCATTGTTAAGAATCTTTAGGTCAATAGCAGCATTTTAAAATCAATTTGAGGGTTTGCTAGAAGATACAGAAGAAAAACTACAATCAACATAATAAGGTTAGATAACCCTAGTCATGTTAATAGCTACCTAAAGCTTGACATCAATCCCTTACATTGATTCTCACTTATAGTTTCAAAGAAAAGAAAAAGAAATTAGGAAGGACAAGCATAATACATAATCTCACTGAAGCATTGAATTAGTATAAATAATGATTAAGAATAATTGCTGCTGATGTTGAAAACGAGTTTTCCAGAAATCTACTGACAATGAGGAGACGCTATGGCATTTCTTGAATTCAGAGACTGCAAAGATTAATTGGTGTTGCAGAAGTAAACCTGAGATAGGAAAGCTGGAGTACACAGACCTAGCTTGAGGGTCAAGCTTTCCTCCAGGGAAAAGTCATTTCCTCACCAACTTTGAGAAGATCAGTCCCACCTAGTGCTGGACACTGTGTATGGAGATGGCATAATGATAAACACAAAGCTGAACTTACTGTAAAAACCTGTTTGCATCCTGCTTTCACCACTTACAAACACTTCACTACTATATGGGACATGGGAAAGATAAACAAAATCCATGAAGAAAAGTCAAAAGAAGCCAACAATGAAATTGAAGTACACAACCTGAGGGGGGATGGGACAGGGTGGGAACAGTGGGGGCGGTGAACCCCAGAGATCACAGAGATGTGAAATTCATATATAAATAAAGTATTAAAAAATACAAACACTTCTATATTTACCTCTCTGAATCTGCTTCATTACTCCTCCAAAGAAATAGCAATCTTTCCCAGGGTTATTAGGAGAACTGAGTAAGAAAATCTTGCGCATGATGTTCCCACCAACTGACACACAAAAATTAGTTTATTTGTTGAGTATTTTTAACTGTTCAGAGTCAAACAACTAGTAAGTAATATTTCCAACCTATGTCATCCTGATACTGGAGCCAAACCCCTTAAATACCAGGCATTCTTCATGACCGTAACAGATACCTGTATGAGCCACCAGCTTCACATACGTTGTGCACTAGAGGTACTGCTGTCTCCCTTCCAACATTTGTTATCCACCTAGGCACTCCAACTTTCTAACTGTAGATGCCATGAAATTAACCAAGTGAGAAAAAATTTTTGAGTGAATATAATTTTAGTCGAAATCAAGGTAATATGTTTTCAATGAGCGTGTCATTGATAAATGCATGGCATTCATTTAGTCAAGTTTAAATACTAACAACTAGTTGGATCCATCTGGAAACTATAAACCATATAAAGATCAGAAACCATGTTTGGTTTGGTTTTCTTCTGCAGTCTAAAGATCTAGTTTCAGTAGTCCTCAATAAAGACTTGTTGAAAGATTTAATGAATTAAAGAAGAAATGAGAAAATGTCCCCTTAAAATTAGTGCAAAATCCTGGGTTTATGACAACCTCACTTCTTTATCCTACTTTTTTCTTTAAGATAAAAAGTGTAAGGACTGCATTCAATTTGTTCAAGGAAATATCAGCATTTAGCTAAAACTGAAGTCTCTGACTCCTAGTTAAGAAGATTTAAATACATGTAGCTATTTACTGGCTTATGGTGAGGAAAGAGAGAGGAAGGGGTTATTTCACAAAAGAAGTTACCAGGAAGTCACAGAGGCCAGCTCTGAAAATCCTCTTCATTTTCAATATTTTCCTTGCTGCCTTTCATTGATGAAGATGAAAACTATTTTGGATCATTCTAGATTTTTCCATCCAAATTTATCCTGTAACCATGCCACAGATTGGTGCTGATTGGTGTTAGAGGCATGTTCAATAAGTCAGTTAATTGAAACAAACAACAGGATCGTATTTGAATAGGTTTGCAAGATTTTTCTGGTTAGTAGAGACTGCTCTACTGACAAATGAGTTTATGCACATGGACAATCCAACTGTCAGGACTGTCTCAGGATTTTTGGTGGAAATAGCATGTGCATGCTCATTATTTATTTCAAACATTTATTTGTTCACTCATACCTCCTTTAAAGTATCCAGTCATTCATTTATTCAGGCACTTATCCATTTGCGTGTTAACTCACTGTCCCATTCATTATTGCAAATGGTTGTTCAATGACTTGGAAATGGGCAAAATACTGACCTAGATGTTCAAGTTTTACTGAAGTGAAATGCTTCTAGCTTGCTAGGTATTATGAATTTCCATTAAATGTAACCTGTCTAAAAGACTAATCTTTACATTTCAAACTTGCTTCTTTTCTATGCTCCTTATTTAGTTATTGATACTCCCATCTATTTACCCATTTTTAATAATATAAAAACTTTGGAATTACTTATTTTTCATTTTCTTTCTCATGCTTCATATAATTAATTTAGAAAATTCCACAGGCTGTGCCATTTAAATATCTTTTAAACTCATTTACCATACCTCTTCTTTACCCCAAACAAGTATCCACACTGACATGATCTTACCAAGTATTGAACACAGCTTTTGTATAGAGATTAAATAATGGAAACAGCCTGTTTCTTAGATTTGTGGCATTCCCATTTTTATGAATTTTAAGAATGACCACCATTCAATATTTGAAACATACTAATGAGCAAGGCCACAAATCTGAATTTATTGTTTGCTTAAGTAATACAGTGTTTAGTCAGGCACAGATTCTCTGAACACACTGGAATAAGAATGGACTTCAGAGAGACTGAAAGTTTTCAGAAGCCTGAAAGGGTTAACATGAGTTGTAGAAATGCCCCCACTGGGTGAGACTGTTGATTTATTGACACTCAGGAGTGAGCTCATTGAAATGAGTTCTTTCCCACTTTCAGGAGCAAGGACTCACAAAGGAACCTCACTGAGGTTTATTGTCTTTGATGAACGCAATGCATTTAAAACTGCTTCTGTTAATTCCAGGGCTGCAGGACAGCTATTTATTGAAGTAGGTTTAGAGATGTATCTAGTGGGGATTACAAACTCAACCTTTTTTCTTTGTCTGTTTTCAAAACTATTTTTAAAAACTCTCTATTAATAAACTCCTATTTTCATTTTAAGTCAGAGTCCTCTCAGCAATTTGTGGATTCTACACCTTCTGACCACATCTACCTCACATACTTTCTACCTGTTTGACCTGTCTCCTATTATTCTCCCAGTGCTGACTGCTCATCAGTTACTCTGCTTTTCTTTCGGTCCACAATTCTACCTCAAGGATTTGTAGTTCCTCTTGCCTGAAATGGTATTTCCCCAAAGATCAGCATGGCTCATCCCTCATGAGCTCATGTCTTCAGGTTTTTGTTTAAACAGTACCTTCACCATAATCATGAGAACAATCCTGACTCCCTACCCCGTTCTTTTAACACTGCAGCCCTTCCTTCCCTCTGCCTACTTTTGCTTTTTACTTAACTGACTTATTTTCTGTCTCCTCACACCAGAATATAAGGTTCATGGAAAGCAGGCATTTCTAATAAAACTGGCCCCTAACCTCTAGAAATACAGCTGGTACATAGTAGGACTTGATACTTATTGACTCAATTTTTCATCTATTATGAGTCCCATGTGACACTCTCTCCCCTTCCACCATCTCTTGATACTTTCCCACAACTATTCTTTATATTATCATCAGTTATTTGTCTAAGAAATTAATCCACTGCCTTAAAATTTATTTGTAATGGAAAGAGAGAAGATATGTGAGAATGTTAAAGAAAAAGAATAATTAAAAAGGACAATGGAAATCTGATAGTGTCACTTTGCTTAAAACTTTTCAGTATTTTCTCCTTGTTTCTAAGAATCATTCCAAATTCCTTAGCATGGCTTGTAATGCACCTCAGTTAATATCTCTACTTTCATCATCATTTTTCCTTTTGTTCAGTACTTTTCTCCATTTGTAAATTTTCTTAGTATTCTGCATCATTGTAACATTTTATGTTTTTCTTTAATTTGTAGTTTCTGTGATATTAATTCCTCATTTACAGGTTGCTCTGAAGGAATATTTCCATCCCCAATTTAAAAGGTATTAATTTTGTAGAGATCTGCCATATTCCCCCCCTAAGTCATTTTAGAATACTCCTCCTTCAATACACTGTCCCATTACCTTCTATTTTTGGAGAATTTGACTTAAGAAAATAGAATCTGACCCCTCAGAGGACTCGGAACTAACCAAGGTAAAATTCTATTGCAACCTAGTTATCATCATCTGAGGAAGAGCTTTAGTTCCTACCATGGTGCTTGGAAAAACAGAAGATGCTCTATAAAGCTTTCCTGTGTAAATGACTAACCATATGGGAAGTCAGTTATAGTGAACAAAATTACTGCATAATCTAAATAATGTCTAATTAGAATTGATATTTTGTATGTACCTGTCATTTTTGCTGGTTTCAACTCATTTATGCTTTCTATTATCTCTGAAATAAATACTAGCATCTCTTTTCAACATAAAGGGACTAGGCACAAATATATCAAACATCACATCAAGCCTATTACTTAAAAGTAACATACATAATGTGTTCTCATAGTATGCATTCCCAACTGTCCTATTACCTTTCTACCCAGAGAAAGCACCAAAATATAGGAAAAGACTGACTTCATTATTACTGCTTATGTGGCTGTAAAGAGGCTTTTTTTTCTTTTCTTTTTTTTATTGAGACTAGATCTCGCTATTTTTGCCTGTGGAACTGCAGGCTGAAGAACTCAAGCAATCCCCAGCCTCAATTTCCCAGGTAGCTGGGATTACAGGCACGTGCCACCATGCCCAGCTATATTTTTTGGAACTAGGTCTTGCTTCGTGCCACTGGCGGGACTTGAACTGGGATCCCTGTCCCCGGTCAAGGCTTCCTAGGCTGCTGCTTACAATCACGTGCCACCATGTCTGGCCTTAGGTTATTTAATCTTACCAAAATAAAGCCTTTGCTTTGGTGATGTAAAAGTAACAATACATAATTTGCAGGGTTGCTGCAATAACTCAGATCAATAATGGATGTGAAGCTTCCATCCTTTTCCCTGGTGGGTGGCACTAATAGAGAAGCTGACTTAATAGCCTGAGTTTACCCTTGCCTCGATAACTTATGGTCCACTAAAGTAATGCAGTACCAAGTCACTACTCTCATAGAGTTTTTAAATTCCACACAATTTCCCCTCAATTCAAGTCAGCAGAAAAGACTTAATGTTTTCTCTGTGAGAATTCTAGAAAAGAATCAGAGGAGTCATCACCCTCTTGCTGGACTTCCGCATGGAAGGATTGTGCCACACTCCCTGCTAACATTTGATCACATAGGTTAAGGTCCCAGTGTACACTGGGAAAATTTAATCACCTCTGGGGAATAAGCCAGCAGTACATTGCAGATGCCTTTGAGAGAGAGAACAATAAGGCCAAGTTTTCCACATGGGAGGTAGAGAAGAGAAAAAAAATAATCTATTCATTTATTATTGAGAAATAATAATACTTTACAATTTTTATACCAGTCCCAGTTTGAAAATTATTTTATATGGGGGCTGACTCTGCCATCCAATCTTTGTAGGGTGATATTATTATTTTAACTTAAAGATGAAGGATCTAAGAAATGACCTGTTAGTATAAATTGGTGAGTTAAAGACCTGAAATTTCTCTCCTAGGGTTCTATTCACTGCACGTCAACACTGTTCCAAATACAAGATGGTAGAATGTTATTATAAAAAGGTATACCAGAACTCCCTTTAGAGTGACATTATCTTAGGAAAAACTAACAGGTCTTTGTCAAAATAATTAGCTGAATGAGCTAAAGGTCTTTGGGGAATCAAGGTGGAGTTGTCGGAGAGTCAAAAGGAAAGGTATTTGTTTCCACTCATTTTTCTTGGATTTTAGAAATTTTTTATTACTTATTTTAATAATATACTAAAATAATTACTTATTTTAGTAATTGTGCATAGGAAATGTTAGTAGTTTATAATATTTACAAGTGAACTAATGGCTATAAAATTATAAGCCTCATTGATTTGATTACTTTAAATCTTCTAATGCTAAATTCTATATTTATGAAGAAAAATAATTCAAAATATCCAGCAGTCCCTGGAAAAGTAAAAAGCAGCCAGATGGCCCAGGTAAAATGAAGATGAAAAGATAAGTCTGTCTTTGGTAGAATCTAGTGCCTGTGAAATATAGTTGTCAATGTCTAGCTGACAGAAAGGGCCTTGAGCTTTCCCCAACATAATTTCCCTTCCTGCTGTTTAGACGGAATGAAATGAAGGTGTAAATTTCTGTGTCTATTATAAACTTCATCATAAGAAGTCACTCAGTTCAGAACTTTCAATCATAAGTCGCATTTCAGAAATAGTTCTAGATCTGATGTTAAGTGATAGGAATTTAAATCCTCTCCCTGCCACCTAGTGTGAACTTGAATGATTCACTTCATCTTTACAAGGCTCAGTTGTCATATCTATAAAATTCGGGGAATTTCAGCTGGAAGTCAGTTGTTTACATGCAGGTAAGAGTTATGATACTTTCAAGTATTTATTTCATTAAACTGAGTAGTAGAAAGTTTTCTTAATCTTCTCGTGCCTGTTTAGAGAAAGGACAGGATAACCAATACTAGAGAACGTAGACCTAGGTCATTGATGCAATAAGCTTCTCCTGGGTACTTTTGGCAAACCAAATTCTTAGGTCTGCTCCAGGCTTATTAAAGTATGACTTTGGGTTAGAGGTTCGCACCTGTGTTTTATCTTAACTGATAAAAACTAAAGTATGTGGCAATATTTCCAGAAGCAGGAGACGATAAAGGATATGATTTACTTGTTCATTCCCTTGACTTATACCTAAACTTTAGTACTATATTATTAGTTGACAACAGAAATTTTTCCATCCAGATTTTTCCAACATACTTCTTACCTCATTTCCTCCAAGTTCATTTATTATACAACTTCCCCAATGCTTTAAGAATAACATATTTCTGTCCACCATTTCCATCCCCTTCTCTCCCTTAAGGAAAATGTCCATTATATACTTGGAGTTATTATGAACTAGTATTATAAACTAAATAATTTAATAATAATATTTTATGTATTTATGTTTATTGGAGAGGGGTTCACCATTAACATAGCTGGTGTTAATACATTGGTAGTAACATTGGAAAGAAAGAATGTAGCTGGGGAATAGCAGATACTTCCCTCTTGCTTTAGTATTTAAATTTCAAGAACTTGGCAATATTATGGAGATTTGACATTCTTTCTACCTTTTTTTTTTGACACTAGGTCTTGCTATTTTGGCCTGTGAAAACACAGGCTCAATTGCCATGGTACCACGGACCCAAGCAATCCCCAGTCTCAGCTTCTCAGGTATTTAGGATTACAGGCAAGTGCCACCACACCCAGCTATTAGATTCGACTTTCTGACTTTATTGTTTCAGTTTCAGTGCCCAGGTGAATAGAGCTTAGGTTGGCTATGCCAGGATGTGGTTGATGACTCTTCATTAGAATTCATAGTTTTCTTTCAGAAGGATAGAAGAGGAGAAAAGAAAAACAAAACTATTGTGGTGTGAGGTGATTGACCCCAGTCTCCTTCTGAAAAGGGAGGGAGGAAGAAGCAAAGGGAGAAATATAGCTCTGTGAAGAAAGGAGCAATTTGGCCATTTTTGGAAGATGGAGCCTGGCTGTAGGGAGACAGCAGAGGTAGAGAGAGTGACCTTGACCAGTGACCATCTGCCAGGCTGGTGAGAGACATATGATTTCTGGAGGTGGCCATGGACTGGTCTGGGGAAAGCAGCATTGGACTGCAGCAGGGCAGAAAAGCAGAGAGGTCATGAGGTTTTATTATAAACAGGCAATGGTCTTGGGAAGTTGAACTCATGAGCCTTAGTGTGCATAAGTGAATGGTGTGTGTTAAAGGAATCTAAAGAG
This sequence comes from Uropsilus gracilis, assembly GCA_004024945.1. Classification (NCBI taxonomy): domain Eukaryota; kingdom Metazoa; phylum Chordata; class Mammalia; order Eulipotyphla; family Talpidae; genus Uropsilus; species Uropsilus gracilis. The sequence goes on along the minus strand of PVHY01002628.1, from coordinate 39,507 downwards.
TTTGGAGATTTCAACTTTGTGTTGGTGCTTTTTTTATCTAGTTTCATTTAGATATCTTTGGAGAGGTCAAGAGTGAGACTTGAAAAAATGAAACTGGTGTTCATTCCTGTTTTACCGTGGAGGTTTTCTACCGCCTAAAGTTGAGAAAAGTTGAGATGAATTCCAAAAGAAAAAAAAGAACATGGCATCTTGGACCACATGTTTGGAGGAAGCTGAAGCAGACACCAAAGGAAGAAAAAGAAATGCCCTGTTTTGGATCACATGCTTGTGAACTCAGATTGATTGGACATGCGGTGAGGTGACCAGGTGATAGGGTATGCTACTCCCCACACACACAAAGATGTGACCCGTGTTGATTTGGCTAAAGGTCTGGGGGCCTGCAGCCTTTGGCTGGCCCAGACTAGTAGCATGTGTTGCTGAATGCAGTTAAGAAGTTTGCAGATTTAAACTCCGTGTTGGAGTTTGCTTTGCTGAGTTTGACTGGTGTCTGGAAGAGGCCGTGCAAAAGTTAGGCCTGAAAAGAAAGTAAACCTTGCTAGTCTGGCACCATGGAGTTCCTGTTATCTGGAAGACAAAGAGAACACAGCGTGGAAGACAAGGAAGAGCAAGGCAAGGGAGCAGCCAAAGGAACATGTCTTCAAGTGTCTGGAGATAAACTCTGACTGGACATTGGTGAGATGATCAGGACTGAGAGACTGAAAATTTTTGGGCAATCTGGGGAAAGGACTTTAGACAATGCTGAGAAAGGTTTTGGACAATGTTAAAGTAATCGGAGTTTTCCTTACATGTTTCTTTGTAAGATAATTAGAAAATCACTTTATTAAAAATAAATTAGTCTGCACTGATAGTCTTGCACTGGTTTGGTATTTTAGTTAAAAAGGCTGGGGATGGTGAAAAACAACACAAGAGTTTAAACTGTGCTTTTAAGCTTTTTTTTTTCCTTCTGCAGTTTTTAAAACCTGAAAGCAGAGAGCAGCTGACTGGCTTTTGCATGTCCATGGTAAAGGTGATCAGTGTAAATGCTAATAAACAGTGTGTAGCCTGCTTTGTAAAAAAAAAAAAAAAGCAGGCCTGTACATGTGTTTCAATTAAAGGCAAAATGTATTTCTCTGGTCGCCCTGATTCACAGGGACTAAGGGACATTTTGAACATAGGATGGAGTAACTGGGTTTTTCTGTTTATTTTGTAGCACATGTAATGGGGTAACTGGGATTTTTACATGCTTATTTTGTTTTACAAATTTAAATAATCACTTACTTTCTTACCTAGGAATAAATAGTTTGATCACTTTAAGCATTTGGTCTGGCTTTGGGATTATAGAGCAAGCCTGCAGGTAGAGAAAGAACACTGAAGGAGGTAGTCAAAAGACACCCTAAGCGTAACTTTTTTTTTAAAGTTTGGGATTGAAAAAGCCCTAATTATAGGGGGTGCCTACCCCCTTGGGTATCATTGTCTCCTGTTTAAATTGCAATATTTAAGGAGGATATGCTAAAATATGAGAATGGCCTTGATTAGAATTTCCTTTCAGAAAGATATAAGGAGGAAGTAGAAGTAAAACAGGTTTATTCTTTGCAATGGGATAACTCAGGAGATGTTCCTGGTAGGCAGGAAAACAGAAATAAGGATATATAAAGAGGGGTGGAACAAAGAAAAGGATTCTGCCATTTGTGGGATGAGCATTTTTGGTCAGGGCCTTTGGAGGATGAAGATGTGAGCCATGTGAGCTTGGCCATGCGGCCAAGGCCTGGGGCCTGCAGCCTTTGGCTGGCCCAGGCTAGGTGTGTGTCTGTTAAAGGAAGTTAAAGAGTTTGGAGATTTGAACTCTGTGTTGGAGTTTGTTTTGCTGAGTTTGGCTTGTATCTGGGAGAGGCTGTGCGAAAGTCAGACCTGAAAGGAAAGTGAACTTTGCTGGTTCCCATACTATAGAGCTTCGTTCTACTAACTGGAGGAGGACAAGGAGAAAACAGCATGGATGAGTTGGAGCATGCCAAAAGAAGATGTGTTCGAGCATATGGAGATGAACTCTGACTGACTGATGTTGGTGAGATGATCAGGACTGAGAGACTGAGGGTTTTTGGGCAATCTGGGCAATGGACTTTGGACAATGTTGAGAAAGGTTTTGGACAATGTTAAAGTAATTTGGAGTTTTACTTGTATGTTTCCTTTTGTAGTAATTAGGAAATCACTTTATTTAGTAATAAATTTGTCTGCACTCTGATAGTCTTGTTTTGGCATTGGGATTTTGGTGAGAAGGCTGGTGATGGTGGAAAGAACCTATGGAAGTCTAAAAGAGGGTAAATTGAGGCAAAATAGTCTAAAGCTTAAACCATGTTTCTAAGTTTTCCTTTTTTAGGTCTAAGAGAGGAAGAGAGAGCTGAGAGACGCTGGTAGCTGATTTTTGCATACCAATAGTAGGTGAACAGCCATGATGCTAATTAACTGCTTGGAACCTGCTTCCTAGGAAAAACAGGCAGAGGTGTTCAAAATTCAAGACAAAGAGTCTCTCCCCCCCCCCCCCCCATCGGGGTTTTACTAAGGCAAGCAGGTGGTATCTAAATAACCAAGGTAACTTGTGTATGGAAGCTTAAGGGTTAATAAAGGCTTTTGGCCTTTTTTACATCAGGATAAAAGGTAAAGATTTTTCTCTTGTTTAGGAAAGCTGGCAAAAAGGATTTTTAGTAAAGCCTTGTCCCCCTTTCCCCCAATAACACATTTACTGATGACAGTAGAGAACTGTTTCATTTTTTTCTACACTGTGTTTATTAAAGATCCATCCATGATGTGTGTCAATGTATGTTTGTGTGTGTGCTTATATATGGGTGTGTTGAAATCAATTGTGTCAATTCCATTTCACCTTTTTTACTACCCCACCTGGTGCTTCCTAATTTCTGTACTCAAAAACAAGACCTTGACGAACATTCTTGTACAAGTTACTATTGGAATTCTCATAAACACGTCTTTGGGATATAAGAGCAGAGGTAAATTGCTCTATCATAAGATGAGCTCATTCTTAATCTGATCTGCTGCAGGCCTAAGGGATCTTGAGACTTATTTCTTGACAACATTCCAATGTAAGGCATACTTTGTTTCATTGCACTTGATTTCACTGCTTCTCAAAAATTGCTTTTTCTCCAAACTGAAGGTTGTGGCCATCCTCTTTCAAACAAGTTTATTGGCATGTTTTTCCCAGTTGCATGTGCTCACTTTGTGCCTTTGTATCACATTCCCTTACATAATCATCACAATATATGAAATACTTTCATTTTTGTTATATCTGTATGTTTGCTTGTTATCAGTGATTTTTGATCACTGTTGCTGTTGAGGCACGTGAACCATCCCCATAAAAACCCACTAACTTAATGATAAATACTCTGTTTTTTGATTGACCTCACCAACTGACTGTCCATTGTCATTTTTCCCCTTTCTCAGACCTTTCTATTCCACAAGACACAGAAATTTAAAACTGAGTTCATTAATAACCCTGAGCTGATAATCCAATGGTTAGGTGGTCAACTGAAAGGAAGAGCCACATTTCCCTCTTTATGATTAAACTTAGTGAAGAAGGTGGATGGATGGCTCAGGGATGTAGAAAACTACATCTTTTGTGCCAAAAGTTAACTATGTTGTGAATGCAAATGGCTCAATCTTGAAGGAAATTAAAATAGTTAATCCAGTAAGCACACACATGATAAAAGAGGGAAGTAGCCTTATTGCTTGAACAATAAGGATAGAATATCAAACCATTTACTGCATAACCTTGTCCTGTTCAGGACAAGGCCCTAACTCTCTTTAATTCATTGAAGGCTGAAAGAGCTGAGAATACTGCAAAATAAAAATATAAATAAGCTAGTAGAGGCTGGTTTATGAAAAGTAAGTAAAGAAGTCATCTTTATAACATAGGTACTCACAATGAAGCAGCAGGTGCTGATATAGAATATAGATGGTGCAGCAAGTTATCCAGAAGATTTAGCTCAGATTATTGATGAAGGCAGCTATACTCACCAGCAGATTTTCATTGTAAACAACTTCATTTTGGAGTAGATGCCAACTAAGACTTTCATTGTTAGACAGAAGTCAATGCCTCTACTTCAAAGGAAAGATAGGTTGTCTTGATAGGAATAATGTGTTGGTATCTTGATTGAAACCAATGTTTATTTACCAACCCAAAACTCCTATTAATTTTAGGAGTTATGCTAAGTCTACTATTTTTGTGTTCCATAAATCGGAAAATAAAATCTGAATGATAACTGTAGGGTAAGGCTTTTTTCCCCATTGTCCTTATAATCAGTATATGTGGTATTGAGCCCTCCCCCTGATTGTATGCACATGTGTGAATGGGCACACCTGGGCAGAAATGATAAAAGGGAGGCATTACCCCAGGGAAAGGAGAGCACTCAGAGCACCAACATGAAAGAACCCAGAGAAAGAACTTATCTGCCTCCTGCCCCCCCCCCCCCCCCTGCCAGGTCCTGGTCTGATCAGTCTGATCTAGGCCATGTCCTGTCTGGTGTGTCTGCACAACAGCAAAAAACAATAAAGAACATATATGCAGATTGGTGAGATGCTTGATGCTTACACAAAAATTGATATCATAAACAGGCTAGTTACAGACAATAGCATATCCATTTATAGCATAGATGACTGAATATTTTATATCCACTATTGAGAACTACTGCTAAGAGGGGAAAAAAATCTCAAAATATTGCTGCTCATTGATGATGCACCTGGTCACCCAAGTGCTGTGATGGAGACAAATAAGGAGATTTATGCCATTTTCATGCCTGCAAAAAAAAAAAAAAATCCATTCTGCAGATCATGGATCAACCCTCAAGTTTTATTATTTAAGAAATATACTTCATAAGGCTCTAGCAGTCACAGTAACCCCTCTAGTGAATCTGGGTGAAGTACATTGCAAACCTTCAGAAAGGTTTAAGAATTCTAGATGCTATTAAGAACATTCATGGTTTATAGGACAACTTCAAAATGTCAACATCAACAGGAATTTGGAGGGATTCAAAGACTATAGGAAAGGAATTAACAACAGCTGTGGTAGAAATATTAAGAGAACTAGAAGTGGAACTTGAAAATATGTGACAGTGGTTTCAATCTCATGATAAGGCATTGAGAAATGATATGATATTTCTTATACAGGAGTAAAAAATGGTAGTTCCTTAAGATGGATTTTTGATAGATCCTACTTATGGTGAAAATGCCATGGGCATGACTGAAATAATCTATTCCTGGTGAACATTGTTGAAATGCCAAGTGTTTTAAAATATTATACAAATTTAGTTGGCAAGGTAGCAACAGGGTTTGTAAAAATTGACTTCAATTTTGAAAGATGTTCTGTGGGTAAAATGATATCAAGTATCATCACCTGATGCAGAGATGTCATTTGTCAGGGGAAAAGTCCATTTGATGAGGCAATCTTCACTGCTGTCTTAAAAAATTATCACAGCCACCTCAAACTTCAACACCCACCAGCCTGATCAGCCAGCAGGCTTCTGCTTTGAGGCAAGAACTTCTATCAGCCAAAAAAAAATTGCTGAAGGCTTGGACAATGGTTATCACCTTTGTTGATTGTTCTTTAAGCATGAGGTTATTATTGCACCCAAATAGACATCAGTTTAGTGAAAATGTGATTTTAATATGCATCGGGGAACCAAAAATATCCATGGCTTGCTTTCTTGTGATAGTCAATGCATTATAGTTGTCTGGAACTGGACCTGTGTTATCTCTAAGATCTGGAGAGTTGCAGGCAGATACTGGTTTAGGACTTAACTCCATTTTTTCTCAGTCAGTGCTTTTTATGTACCTAAATATTTTTTTTATTTTTGACACTAGGTCTCGCTATTTTTGCCCATGGAACTACAGCTCACGTTGCCCAGGGTACCACAGACTCAGGTAATCCCCAACCTCAGCTTTACAGGTATCTGGGATTACAAGCATGCACCACCACGCCCAGTTATTTTTTGGGACTAAGTTTCACTATGTTGCCCCAAGTGCGACTTGATCTGCGATCCCTAGCCCCATTGACTTCCTAGGCTGAAGCTTACAGGAACATGCCACCGTGCCTGGGTTATGTACCTAAATATTCTATGCCTGCCTTTATTGTTTTATAATATACATAAATTGTGTCTTAAAATAAATCAGTGTGTGCTGGTGGGAATGCAAACTGGTTCAGCTACTATGGGAAGCTGTATGAAGAACCCTTAAAGTCCTGAAAATGGAAAAGATGGAGCTAGAAGGAATCATGCTAGCAAAAATAAGCCAGAAAGAGAAGTATTGGATGTCTTATTTATATGAGGGATATAGGGAAAACAAACAAACAAAAAAACAAATGGACTAGAGAAATTTTAAACTGTCAGCAAAACTAAAATAAAGACTAAGAGAGGGGAATGGGGGACATTGAGGGTGAAATGGGCATAAAAGATTAATATGATGGTTCACAGGTGACAGGGTGATGGGAATACCCTGGGGCTGATGATATGTAAAAATATAAAACAAAAATAATAATTAAAAAAATAACTCTTTGGAATATCAATCAACCAATCAGAGTGATAGTCTTTGATAATGCTTTATTTCCAACTATTCATTTCACTGGAAGATCTTCAAGACCAGAAACTCACATGTGTAATATTGCATATTCTGCAATGTTTGTTTTTCCCATTCATATTCACCACCACCTCTCCAGATGAATCTACCATCTCAGTTCTGTTCCAATGGTTCAAACACCTGTAGGTTTTTCTGTCTTCTCTAAAAGCAATGTAGTTACAGACTGGAGAAATTTTAGGGGTATATTCTTTACCTGTAAGGGAAATTTGGCCATGTCTCCCTGCTTTATAGGGGTCAGAACACAAAGAAGCTAACAGAAATCTTGACTACATATTTGTTCAGAGGACTTATAGCCAGTTAACACAAATACTTCCAAAACACTTGGACTATTAGTTCCATAGAGTGAATATGGAACCTCATTAGTGTCATATTTATTTCATTTGTCTATTTATGTATTTATTTTTGATCTTATATATAAATTACATCATTGTACACCCCAATGTTCTCTCACTACCTTGTCACCCATTTTGTCAGATTTAGCTCAAAGTTAAGACCCAGTTTTGACAATTTGTAACCAAAATAAGAAACAACTATCAAAAAACAAAAACATATATTGGTGTCAATATCACAGAGAATTGATGCAGGATTTTCATAAAGGAGATGTGTGAAAAGAAACTGATGGTACAACAACAGGTCTGTTAATACTGGTTAATACTCTGCTGTTTCTAAATCCTGTATTGTATTATTTCCAGTCAATATTTCTGAACAGAAATGAACATCCCCACAGGAAAGCAGTTTCATTCATTGTGACCAATTGGTTACTGAGAAGATCCTGGACATTTCCCAGGATGCAATTTGTGTGGCAGGTGCTGTAATCTCCCTCACATTTTACAGAAGAACATCTCTAATCTGCCATCACACATATTCTGAAATGCCTTTATTTATTTAGTGAGTGAGTCATTCATTCATTCATTCATTCATTCATTCATTCATTTTTGATACTAGGTCTTTCTATGTTACCCAGGGTTGTCACAAACCTGCAGACTCAAATGATCAAATGAGCCTCAGCCTCCCAATTACAAGCATGCGCCAATACACCCAACTTGCCATTTTACAGATTCTAAGTCGAATGTGTTAGTAGTTTCAGGCATTCTGAGAGAATCTGATTTAGAATTGATACAGACATATGGGATAAATTTAAGGGAATCTATCCTTTAGGCATTTTCACTCTTCCACCCTTGTTAGGTTAGTCAGCCTAGGCTATTGGTAGGACAACACTGTTTTTGATATCCTACTTGTATGGTAATTGCTTTCTTTATGATGGGGATCCTTTATTTAAGCATGTCCTGGAAACCTGCAGTTCACATTCCCTAGTCCTCAACTTCACACTTGGAAGAACAGGCAGCAGATCAGATTCTGATATTCAGAGCAAGACAACAACAAAATGACCTGTGCCTCATATCGGATCTCCTTGGTCATCAAATCTTTCTCAGATCAAATGAAAATCACCAAGCCCCTCAGTATGAAGACTGATGTCCTTTAGCCTCTGCCTACCAACTTGTGCAATGACCTCTTCCTTCCTAACTAAATTGGTGCAGCCTTCTTTCCAATGTCTGGACAAGATTCAGCTCATATAACATAATTTTCTGTGAATAGTACTGTTACCTCAAAAAGGAGATTTCGCTTGACATTTTCTTTTTAAAATAGAGGGATACAACAGAATTTGAAAGTTTCCCAATGCTATGCAAGATGACTATTATAGTATTTTCTAATAAAGGGTATGGAGATAAATTACAAAGAAAGAAAAGGAATACAATATTTAGATTCCAAATAACTGTCATTTGCAATATCATCCTTACCTTTTTAATGAAATAAAAGATCAAATGTTCCAGCCATCTTCTTCAGGAAAAATCAGCTTCTGACAAGAGAATGATGAATTTGTGTTATTCATTTACCTTTAATGAGTGAGTTTCAGGGAAATCACATGCATTTTTCATCATTGAATTATTTCTTAGGGTAGCCAGGTTAAAATTCAATCCAATGTTTTGTGAAATGCTGGACAGAATTGTGCCTGTACTATGCTGGATGTTAAGAGTTCTGGGTATTGTTTCTGTTATATCACAAATTCTGTGTCATTTTCTCAATTAGGAACTTACAATGCAGTTCAATAGGCATGTGGGAACCAGAGTACAAGAACTTTGTATGACATGCTATGAAGTGCCATATTTATCGTCCATGTGATTACCAAAGAGATTTATGGAATTGTTCTAAGCTTTGAAGCACTTTCGAAGAAATATGTTGACATTTGTGTGAACTGGGATGTAGGGATCAGAAATAGAGGCAAGGGGACCCATCTGAAAAGCTGCAAATATTCCTCACTAGAGATGATGGTGTTTAGACAACAGTAATAGTCATAAGTGTCACATTGACCATACAAAAATCAGTGTTCAGTAAATATATGTAGAAAGGAGGGAAGGAGGCAGCAAAGAAAGATGAAAGGAAAAAAATGGAGGAAAGAGGGAGGGAGGAAGGCATGGAGGGAGGGAGAGAGGGAATGAGGAGAGAAAAGAGCTGGGAGTTGAAATAGATAATACCTCTTAAACTTCTTCCAGATAGTGATATCACAAAGACCATACATGATCTTTAAATATCATGTTCTATAGAAGCAATTAATTGAGTAGCATGTTACAATCTTTTGAGTAACCTAAAAAACATTTTTTTTTTTTTGAAACTAGGTCTGGCTATTTTTGCCCATGAAACTGCAGGCTCACGTTGCCCATGGTACCTCAGACTCAAGCAATCCTCAGCCTCAGCTTCCCAAGTAGTTGGGCTTATAGGCATGCATCACCATGCCCAGCTATTTTTTTGGGACTAGGTGTCCCTGTGTTGCCGTGAGTGAGACTTGCCATGATCCCTAGCCCCAGCTGCTTCATAGGCTGAAGCTTACAGGCATGCACCATTGTGCTGGGCTCTAAAAAAATCTTGATGCCATGACTATATTCCAAACCAATTAAGTCAGAAACTCTAGGGGTGGACCCAAGGCCTCAGTTCTTTTTAAATGTTCCCCAGTGATTCTGATGTGCAGCCAAGGCTGAAAATCAGTGTTCCATAGGCTGTCTGCCTCTGGAATCAGTCTCTGCCTAATAATTGGTTGCCATGGAAATGTATTCACCAGCTGGGTGAGGTTTGTCCAAATCTCCAGGTTACTTTCAAAACTAAAAATAATGGATACTTTTCAGTCATTAGGATAATGAAATCCTTCTATGATCCACAGTAAAATCAAATGTATTGTATTAGAATCCATCCTTTCTCTATAAATACTAATTCAGCTCTGCTCAGCATCATCTTCAGGTGGGTTCTATTTCTAGCTATGAATTAAGTAACACCAGAAAAACCACTGGTTATTTGTTTCTCATTTGCTGGGTAGAATTATCTGTAGGGCCACAACTAGCTGTTGCTTATTGACTCATAGTCAAGGCAGGATGAGGGGTAGGAATGTGGACTCAGGTTTCATTTTTTTCCTATTATTTCTGATATTTATAAGATGTTGTAACATTGAACAAGTCACCTAACTTGCTAAAGATTCCATCTCCTTATCTGTTCAGCAAGGATATTAATACCTCAATCAAAATCTATTTTGATGATAGAATGAGATAGATATGTTCCTTTTGCAAATTTCAATTATTATGTATTATGATATCCAAAACTAATTATAATATTGATTTATTTCTTTACTTCAATAGAGATCATATGAGATTTTAAGATTAAAGGTAATTTATGCAATATCTTTCCTCCCTTCTATTCATTTCTTAAATATAAAATTTAAATGTGTACTTCCTTGTGGCTGAAATTCCAGTCTTTAAAATAATTTGTGTTGTCCAAAATCTATATCGTGTTATTTTTTTTTTTCTGGCGGTTGAAGACAGTTTTCAATTCTGGTTGTGCTAGGGAATTGGTGACCTAATAATGAGGTCAAATCACGCAAATACTCTATTCAGCAAGAAATTGTTCAGTTTAGGATTTGGCAACTGAAATGGCTGGAATCCTCTTGATCTTGGGAAACAGCTAAGTGATAAAATCACTGTCATCAACTGAACACCTCCTACACATGATCTCTGCAACTGACAAGTGCACCTCGTGTTGTTACAGATGCTCTGTTAACTAAAAAGCAAACTTGTAGAGAGGGGAAAAAAGAGCAAAACAATTCATTTTCAATCTAATTAAAGTCATTATAAACAGCCTCCCGATGCTTAACCTTTTTTCCTCCAAAATCCCAATCTTTCAGCTGAATGCTCAGATGCTGAGTTTCATTGAGGTTTTTCTTAATTGCCTTTCCATCACTAATGGGATTCACTTCATTATTACCTCTGCCAAAATCTGCCTCCAATGTTCAGCCCCCATGCTGAGTCATTTACATGTCTATTTATTATGCACATTTTCACTAAATGCTCAAGTCCTGCCACTTCAGAGTTAAGGAAGCTAAATTGGATTATAGATTGGATTTCAAAGCAATAACCTATATTTTCTCTCTTACATGTTTATTAGCTCACTCTTCCCTCCTCATTCATTAGTCCCCTTGACTTCTTCCTTCCTTTCAATTCTTTCTTTCTTTCCTTTCCTAACTCCTCCTTTTCTTCTTGTCCTCTTTCCTTGTCCTACTTTTTGCCATGCTATACTTCACAATTTTTGCATAGAGCTTTCTTATTTTTCAAGCAATTCTATTATCACACTCCATTTTATTTATCAAGTAACTACATTACCATCCAATTTTATTTAACCCCACCAAAATTTTATGACCCCAAGTTGAAGACAAGGAAATTGAAGAGTAAGTAAGAAAATATGATGATAAAGAATCTCCAGTTTACACATGATGTAGTTAGAATTTGAACTCTTAAGGTCTAGAAAAATGAATAAACCATAAAGATCATGTGTCATAATATAGAAAGGAAAGTACTCAGAAAAGGTAATAATGCTTTCCCAGGCTCTCCAGTGATTCCACAGAGAAAGAACAGAGTTATAAATTTAACAGTCTTCCTCAAAATGTGAACACTATTCTTCAAGAAAATTGAACAAAAATGCTGAAATTTATTTGGAGCCACAAAAGGTCTCAAATAGCAAGAATAACTGAGAAAAAGAAACAGAAGAAGGCATCACATTGCTTGGCTTAAACTATACTAAAACTAAAAATAGTATGGTATTGGAACAAAAATAGAAACATGGATTGATGGGATAGGATAAAAACCCCATAAGTAAATTCACATGCATGTCAATATTTACTTTATGACAAAGCAGTCTTAACTATACAGTGGGTGATAGAATTTTCTTCAAAAATTATGCTTATAAAACTGGAAAACCACATATAAAAGAATGAAGTTAGATCACTCTTTAACAACATGTGCAAAAATAAATTCAAAGTGTTCAGATATAAGACCTGCATCAATGAAATACAGAGACAAAAACATGGGTGATATATTTTGTGACATTAATGACAAATATGTCTTTGGAGACTCAAGCCCCATGGCAATGGAAATTTAAAAACAATAAGCAATCCAATCCAGCTGTTTCAAATTTAAAAACTTTTACATAGTGAAAGAAAACATAAATAGATTAGAAAGTCATCTTACTGAATGGGAGAAAATATGTACATATTACACCTCAGGGAACAGTTAATAGCCTAGCTATATACTGAAACTTACAATTTACCAATATAAAACCAAATAGCAATTAATAAATGGGCAGTAGATTTGAACAGATAATTAATTAATGATGTTCGGTGGCCAGTGGAAAAATATTTATCAACACTTCCAATAAAGAAGATGTAAGTTAAACCACAGTGAGATATCATCTTAGGGATGCAAAAGCAGTAAAACTAGCAAGGTTAATATTTAAATCAGTCACTCTGTGTGTTCGTCTACCCACTTGCACCAATTGCGAGACTACTAAGGTTTGCAAAACAACAAAAAGATTTATTTAACAAACAATGCAAACCAAGAGTCCCTGATTCATGAGTATCCAGGTATCTTACTGCAGTTACTGTTCAGTCTCAAAGTCCTAAAATCCTCCAAGATGGTGTCTTCTTGTCATTCTAGATATAAATAAGCATTTCACAAAGGCCAGTTTCCAGCAGATTCAACTCTACCTTCTCTGGGAGGCACTGACTCCAAGTTTTCAGCAATCTTCTCCTCTTCTTCAGAGGTACACATGTTCCGAATTTTCCAGAAAGCCACCCTTTCTTTTTCAGAGGTCCAAAATCAAATTCCTGCACTTAAGTTTCTCACAACATTCCTCTTCCTCCTGGAAGTTAGATTCTGGGGTATTGACCTTCAGACTAAGTTTGAAAATTGAACTTTCCAGGCCCCAGGCTGGTAATGTGCTCCTTGAACCTAAACCCATAACAGCATTCTTCCCTTTTGCACTTCTGCACAGTTTTGTCATCTTCTAATGCCAGCTCCACCCACAGTGCTTCTTTTCTTGCTTGTCTTCAAATGAAGTATGCTATCATCCAGGTTATGTCTTCTTATTTGTACCCCTTCCCAGCTGTACTGTCTGGTAAAAATCTCACACTTAAAAGGATGGCACATATTAAAGACCCCCAATTACAAGTGCTGGAGAGTATGAGGAGGAATAGGAACCCTTTTACATTGTTGGTGGCTATGTTAACTGGTGCAGCCACTGTGAAATGTGATCTGGATTTACCTTAAAACACACACACACACACACACACACACACACACACACACACACAAAGAAAACCTAAAAATGGAATTTCCATGAGACACAGCAATCCCACTCTTGGACAGCTATCTAAAGAACATAAAAACATCAGCATGATAAATTATATGCTTCAAAATGGTTTTTGCAGCATTGTTTACAATAGTTGGGACCTAAAAACAACCTAAGTGCCCACTGACAGGATTAGATTAAGAAGAGTGCTATATGCACACTATGGAATATTATTCAGCCATAGAAAGATGAAATGCTTCCATTTACAGCAAAATGGAAGGAGTTTGAGAAAAGCATGTGAGTAAAACAAGTCAGGATAACAAAGATATGTCAAACCTTTTGACAACATAGAATGATTATAAAAACTAGCAGACAAAATAAATGAAAGGATGTTTCTGAAGTTAACAGCAAAAGGGAAGACAAAATCATCAAAAGTAATAAGGGATGCTGGTAGACAAAGAAAGGCAGGAAGGAGAAAGTTAAGAAAGGAGACTCAGGCCCAGCGCAGAGAAAGCTAGCATTTCTCTTTAAGTTCACACCCCTGGGTGATATCACACCTCTCTCCATGTGCCTGTCTTCAAGACTACAGCTCCTGCCAGGAAAGACCACTTCTGGGATTCTAAATTCTGCTTCTCAGGTAACCCCAGGCTACTTGGCACTAAAAGCATAAGAACTTCCCATCTTGTTAATTTCTGAGTGCTTTAATTTTCTTTTCATCTCCATTCTTTCTTTGACCTACTGTGCTTCTGAAAGTAGTTTCTACATTAAAACTCTTGATTTGAACAATTAGGGGTGAGTAAATTCTGTTTCCATATAGCAAGCTGGCTGTTGTACTGGGGAAAGGTAGGTTGTGAGGTGGGCTGGAAAGAGGCATAATATTCAAGAATTGTATATTGTTTGATGTGGATAGAGTAGGGTATTACATTGGGGAAGGAAGAGGTAAGACTGAAAAAGAGAAGTCAAACATAAAGCACTTTCTTTGTATGGTATTTTAACAAGTCTATACACAATATATGGTATTTTAACAAGTCTATACACAATACATGGTATTTTAACAAGACTCTTTGTAATACATTAAGCAGCCATTTAAAAATATTTTAAATTCTTAGAATTTAAATTTAGCTGTGCCATACCTAAGACAAAGAATTAAATATTTCCAAACAACAATGTGACTGCTGCAGGGGTTTTGCAATACAGGGGGGTTTCTTCTCTCTCTCTGTTAAGTCAACATTCTGAAATAGTCTAAGTGGACTTGTGAATTGAAAAATACATTTTAACGAGTTAATATCATGAATAACATCATTTGAAGTTCACTTAAGAACATGGGTGAATTGCATGTTCCTAATTAATGTGTTTCTTTACCCACAGAATCTGCAATTCTACACAAATGAGCAGGCTTCACTTTCCAAAATGAACTACCTAGTATGCTATGATATGGGAGGCTTCACAGTACAGCTCAAAAAAAAGGGTCTTATTTACACTAACGCTGACTCTAGGGAGCAAAGGTTGCCTGAAAACTGATTGCTTCACCAACAGAGCTAGGATAGTACAGGGAATAGATCATTTTTGGTCCTATATGTTGAAACACATTTGTGAGTTGATTATAGAGAAAGGGACCCTTCCGTATAGCTCATGAATATGACATGATCAATAGGAAACCCCTTAAGAGCTGGTTGCAGGGACTGATGAGCAGGGATAGGCAGTGAATTTTCATCCTGGTAGGAAGATGAGGTCTCAAAAGAACTTGCCTATGACCATCTCACTTGCAACAATATCAATGGCTGAATGGACAGGAATTTCAAACACCCAATGTTTATTATCTTGATTTCATTGATTCAAATAATTCTATTTTTTATTTTTTAAAAAGAGATCAATTTCTGATAAATATGTATATTAAATTTTGTTATTTCTTTGTGCCTGAAGAAATGCTATTAACTTTCAGAATAATTTAAAAACAACATCTGAAAATCACTTGCCTATAGTACACCAAAACTAAAGAGTGCTAAACTCTTCAAGTGTGTCACTTTTCCTTCTCACAGCTCTATATGACACAAAATGCTATTATTTTTATTTCACAAGTGGAAAAAGTGAGAATGAGTGAAGATACAGTATTGAGGATGGCAAGTTCAAAAGTTGAAGAGAGGAGATTTCCATCACTTATATCCAGGCTTTAACTACTTTTAACATTGACTATAATAGGATGGTTTATTGGCTACAGTGACATCAAAAGTTTTAGTCAAGACCGTGACTTTAAATCACACTTTAATAGTCCTTATTCTGTTCTTATTTCAGCGATGATCCATCTACAAGCTACTTTATGCAATTATCAATTAAAAAATAAAAAGTGAACTTGGGCACAAATTTATACCCAATTGAATTTGACTTGAATTTCTGATAGTTGTATTTTTCATTGTGGATTAATGTCTTTGTATTCTATCTTCTACATTATCTATCTTATACTTTGTATTCTATCTTCATGAGTTTTGTTAATGTCAATATGTCTCTGAGAGATGGAGCTAAAACCACATACAATGAACTTAAGTAGGTACCTCTTGTAAATTCCCTCCTTACTTTAGTTTTGGACATCTCTTTTGAACTGCATGTTTCCAATGTCTCCATGCCTGTGACTTGAACTTGATAAGAGAACAGCTCATTCAGTGATAATGATGAACATATAAATCGAACTATTCCTCAGGCTGGCTAAGAATGGCATATTTGCAAGATGATATCTTCCAACTTATAACAAAAGATATTTCCTGATATTGGGGAAATCTGGGGAATAGCTTCCAGAGTTGCGGAGGTTCTTAAGGTAAAAACCAAACAATACCCACAATTTAGGAACTTAGATCTAGCCCCATGCAATTACCTGGACTCATACTGCAACAAGAGAGGACAAAACCTATAATAAGTATGCCAGACTGCTCATCAACCATCTGTGCACCTGTCAACTCTTCTTTCCCTGCGTAGACTTGTTTGTGTGAAATGAAATCTAGCTGGAGTACACAGGCAGAACTGATAGCTAATGAGTCACATGTAAAAAGAACTATGCCAGAGTGTGTGTGTGGGGGAGGGGTCAAAAATATTATAGTGGCAACCAAACATCACAGAAGAGAATTTATTTATTGTGACAGACATTGCAGGAGTGGGGTATATGTCTTGTAGGAGAGAACTTTGGACATTGGATTCAGCAAAGACTTATGAATCGAGCTTATGTGGGTTTGAATCTCAGCACTACCACTACGTGACCTCAGACAGATTTCTTCACTTGTCACCTCTATGAGCATATTAAATGAAATCAACCTGTTGCTA
Source organism: Uropsilus gracilis (assembly GCA_004024945.1). NCBI lineage: Eukaryota > Metazoa > Chordata > Mammalia > Eulipotyphla > Talpidae > Uropsilus > Uropsilus gracilis. Next base: position 22,920 of record PVHY01002628.1, on the reverse strand, counting down.
GTTTCACTGCTAGATGAAAGAGCATAATTATCTGTGGTACACACAACAAAACATCAGATGTTACTTCCTTTTAAAATTCCTTTCAGTCCATTTTCATTTTTCATATGAGAAAAATCAATGCTCAGAGAGGAGAAAGGTTTTCCAAAGTTGCAGAGTTGTTTTTGGGTGAAAAAAAAGAACAATGAGTCAGAAAAAAATAATTGATGTGATTTTCAACTTTACTCTTGAAGCAAGGTTGGGGAATTTACCAAGTCTAGAAGACCAAGTCTTCTTATCCAAGTCTTAGAAGACCCCCAATTGCATCTGTAATATTGTGATGCTATGTCCTCATATCCTCATGTAAGGGAAATAACAAGACATTCAGGGAATATGAGAACAGCAACAAAAAATCAAAAAGATGAAAACAGACAATTTAAAGTGGATTTCTGTTGGTAGTACCTCTATGTGAAGAAGGGGAGAAAATTTCTCCAATGAACCACAACAGCAGCCCACAGAGATTTTAAGACATTTTTTAAGCACTGTTTCAACTTCAGAGATATTAAAATCTGAAAAGACATGCCTCTTAATGGATGGAATATGGCAGATCTGGCAGTATTCTCCTGTATAATTTTTATAAGAAATAATGAATGTGTGTTTTATTGTTTGTATTTGTCTTCTTTACATGGTGATCTAGAGCCAAGTTTCCTTAAAGTCTGTTTTACTTTACATTAGTGATTCATTTAGGATAATCTGTGTGCCTTTATTTATTTGTGATCTACTACAATTTACTCTTGCCAGCTTCCAAGACAAATTAGAGCATTCTTGATTATAGATGAAATGCCCCTCAACAATTTAATAGCTCATTTTTTTTTCAGAGTTAGAAGTAAAAATTTCTATCAACTTCTTATCACCTGCAGTTTCTATTTAAACTACCAAATATTGTTCATTATCTCCTTCAGTATTCAAATATATTACTCTTCCTACACTCTCCTGCTCTGAAATTCAGTCCTGGACAAAGAAGGCAAAGAAGTCATTTTTCCATGCCTGGATCCAAATAATGAGAATGATAATCAGCATGTAGCCTTTTTTGTCTTTATGCCACAGTAAGAGATTTCATAAGGAATTAATTCATTAAAGACCATAAAAGGGGCGTATCTGTTTTTTCTTATCCATAACCAATTAGGACAGGACAAAGGGGGTGGTGAGCAGAGTGTGGGGAAGAGTGAGGAATCATCCAGCCTACAGACCACAACACCCATCCTTGTAACACCCCAGTGCCTCCCGATGATGCTATCTGCTTTCCAATTCCCTTACTCAGGTGAACTAGCCGGATGAAGTGCAGTGTGTGAGTCGAAGATTAGAGTTTTAGAAGGAAGTCACATTCAGAAGAGCTAATCTCAAAATCTTTCAACTGATCACATGTAACAAAATTTGGAAGGGTTCTGAAAAGTGAGGGCCCTGGGCGAGAGGGAGACTACTGAGGAAGCATCTAGTTAAAAATAAATTTTTCATCTATCAACAATTTATTGAGTACAACCATATTGTGTGCTATCCTCAGGGAAAATCTCTGTGTCTCTCCTTCGGTGTATATTCTCACAGAGTACTGTGAAGGACACACACTAGAAGGTGAAGAAAGGCCTTTATTCTCTCTAAATGATATGTGATTCCATCCTATAATCCTTCCTGCATTTGTTTCCCACTCTAATATAGAGTTGAATACATAGTGTTTACAAGCCACAATGGTCAGTGTGACCCTCAAGGAAATCTGCAGTCTAGTGCATGACTCCTTTTTTTGTTTATTGTTTTGTTTTCAGGATGTGCTATATGGTCTTTCTCATTTTAGTTGCTAAAAAAAAATCTTTGTAAATAATGCTGGTGACAAGGATGATTTAGTCATAAAACTTTATTTTGAATTTTTGAATATGATGCATATTTAAAAAATTTTGATGTGAATCCTAAGTAGCTATTGATTACCCATTTTAATATAATGGCACTAATTTCCACAGAAGGTTAGTTTAAGAAAATGTCTGATTCATTAGTGGGTAATTGTTTTTTCTAAATAAGGTGATTACTAAACTTTTTAAAGAAAAAAAAAAGCAGAATATCTTGAATAATTTTTGATACACGATTAGCAAGAAAATTAGGTATTAACTTAGGAGCTGCTTAATAATGAATGTGATTTTTAAAGAGTTCAACTTTACTTAATATTCCATCTGAGAGCTCTCTAAGAGGGACCTGGAGATTGAGTTATAGAAGGAGCACAGAGTTAATACTCCAAAGCATAGATTCAAAACTGTGATCTCCACTGCTCCCTTTGTATTGCACACTGTAGAGGCTAAGAAGTAGAAAAGCTGAGCAAACTGGGGCTTGGCGAGAAAAAGTGACAGACCCAAGATGAGAAGATCTGAGAAGAGACAGCATCAAAAATTAACTCTCAAGCTGTCCCATTTTGTTGACTATATGCCCTGTACATTGTGCCCTTCATGCTATCACTGGAGTTAAGTTCCTGCACAGTGCATTGAAACCTATATTGTGATTAGGATTATTATTACTGGCCTTAAATAACAATACATACTCATGGAGACAAGTGTTCATACTGTCCCACATTTCCTGCTCTGATCACACTAAATATAAGCCACACAATGCTGGCCTAGAAGTTCACTAAGTTTCCTCTGTTGTAGATCTTGAAGACAGATTCATTCTTGAGAGTCTTCTTCTGAGTTGGAAGGATCTTGATAGATTACACTATGTGATGAAAACAGAAGAGACACCACGTATCTGCAAATGACCTCTGTTATTTTCACTTTTAGGTACAGAGCTATAGGAGAACCTCCTAGCTTTCCTGAGCATTGCTACCTCAACAGGGAACACAGCTGTCTCAAATGTGCCTGAGACATGTGGATACATGCAGAAATTGCATTTCCAAATCTTTCATGATGGTCAAAAGAGACAAATAAAAAATGCTTGCTTCCAACTTTGTTCAAAAGCAGCAAGCTTGTGAGGGTCAGTAATGGAGCAGTGATGTGCATGTTAGAGCAGATGTAACAAACACAGAATTAGACAGAGGTGAAGTATAACTTGTATTTTGTCTGGGTTTAGTTTTATTAATCTTTCAGAATCATGTAGAACTGATAATTAAACTAACTGCATGCTCATTGGATTTGGGGCAAGCTGCTCTGGTATCTGTAGACTGTTTTGGTAAATTTCTCCATATCCACTTTCATCTTCCTTGCTAACAAACTCCTAATTAAGTTTCAGGGTGGCCATATGCCCAGCTTAAACAACAAAATTCCCCAGTCTCCTTTATAGTCTGTGTCACACTCCTTAATGGTGAAACATAAATGACAGTCAATCCTTGTAACCGTAGAAAAAATTTTTTAAGATTCAGCTGGCAGTCATGATTTGCTTTTTGATCTTCTCATTCTTCTTGTCTGGAATGTAGACGTAGTAATAGACCAAATAACTCCAATGAATCATAGAACCAGCAGACCCATCTTGGAATGCTCATTGCAAGGGAAAATTAAGATCATCATTTGGCTAACCCACAACAGTTGAACTTCTGTTCCATAGAACTCAATGCATATCATGAATGATGTAAGGGCTCTATAAAATAATGAAGTCCTTCCATAGTAGATGACATATACTATCACATCTTTACTGAATGCTGTTTTTCTTTGATGAATTCTAGAACATGCTGTACTCATGATAGGAGTTCTGTTCAGGAATAAAGGTATTCTTCAACTCTCTTGATTATAAATAAATGATGTAGTAAACAATGAGGGTAGAAAAGCCGGAGATGAAAATGTGGAGGCCAAGTTGTTAGGACAGAGGAAGTGGTACATGCTGTACCCTGTATTTTACAAATGAGGAAGCCAAGACAGGGTAAGTAACTTACAGAGGTTACAATGGCTTGAAAATAGTCACTTATCAGGGATATAACCCTCAAACTGTCTTGTTCTGATGATTATGTTTCATTTTCATGGTGCTCTTCAGCAGAGGCTACAGGCAATGGCACAAGAGATGACATATTTTATAATTTGATGCTCATAGAGTATTTTAGAGTTCTTTGGGACTGTAATGTATCCCCCCAATAAACAGTGTGTGTGTGTATGTATGTGTGTGTGTTGGAGGCGAAGGGGAGGGAACTTAGAATCTTTTTCTTCTGATTATATCTTGTTTGAAATTTTCCAGCCACATAGGAAAAAGTGATGTGTTTTCAAAGACTGAAGCTGCAGAAGGATTAGATATACTTTTTCTGTCCTCCTGGCTGTGAGGTGGCTGAGAACCTGATGATGATGATGACTGAGATCATTCATCTAAGAAGTATGTTACAGCCTAGGCTCTGGAAGTAGATCCCTGAGATCCTGTGGGCTCAAAGGCCCATGCTGCATAGGCAACCTTGAGTAAGTTACCTCATTTCTCTCTACCTCCTTTTGCTAAGTGTAAAACAGATGTAACACCAAACTCATAAAGTTGATGTACAGTATGATATTGAATTTTATACTAAGAAATGTATGTTGGTCTTCCTTCTGGTTTCTCAAACTGAATTCCCAAAGTCATCAGAATTTCTTAAGCCAAGAGAACTGCCAATGTTTCTTTTCTTATGTTAATGACTCTTGAAAGCTCATAGATAAACTAAGGTTAGAAGCTTGTTGCTTGTTGCCTGAGAAACCAATCTTGTAATTACAGGGTTAGAACTTTCAATACAATTATATCTTCACCTCCAGGGAGGGGTAAGGGGCTGGAAAATCAGTTTTCATTGGCCATTGAGTTAATCAATCCTGTCCATGTCATGAACATAAAACCCCGAAAGGACTGGCTTCAAAGAACTCCCTGGTTGATAAATGTGAAGACCCTGGGGACAAGAGAGTGCCCTTTTCCCACCATGCATGCCCTATTCATCTTTTATATTTGTCTGTTTCTAAACTATATCCTTTAAAATAAACTGGTAATCTACTAAGTCAAATGATTTTCTGAGTTCTCTAAGCTGATCTAGAAAATCAATGAAGCCAAGGAGGCAGTCACCGAAACCCCCATCAAAATTTCATCAGTCAGGAGCTCAGATGACAGAACAAACTTGCACTTGACTTCTATAATGGGGATCAGATGGGACAGGCTTATAAAATAGAGGTTTTAAACTGATTATAATCATCCATTTCATACTTTAAATCATGTATAGTATGCAAAGTAACTTCACATCAACTTTATGAGTTAGATGTTACATCTGTTTTACACGTAGCAAAATGAGGTAGAGCGAAATGAAGTAACTTACCTACTCGGGTTAGCCATGCTGTTGGCATAAAATAGCTATGCTTCTGAGCCCACAGCAACTTGGTGATATACTTCCAGAGTCCAGGCTGCAATAGACTTCTTAGATGAGTGGTCTCAGTCATCATCACCAGGTTCTTGGCTATCTCACAGCAAGGAGGAAAGATGATAAATCTGATGATACCTCTTTATAGATGTCAGAATTGAAGTAAATTGACACTTGGTTGTTGTAGGAATTACTTGACAGAGATCCCATACACAGTACCCTTAACAGCGTAAAAAAAAATTAATTTTATTAAGATGTCCAATATAGTGTCTAGTACATACTGGGTACTTAACAACTTTAGCACTTATTAGCAATATTTTTAGCTTCTATTTTTCCAGTCTATCCAAGAAGAAGAAACATATAACATATTAAAATATGCAGGAGGAAATCAAAACTATGTGTCCACATGTTTATGGAAAAAGAAAGCTGTTGAAAACTAAGCATCTCAGCTGTTTCTGGATTTTCTCATTAACATTTGTTTGCTCTCTTTTGATTCCCTTTGTTTATTGCTAGCAGACGAGTGGTAGCAGGTGCCCAAAGTTTAAGGAAAAATATGGGAGGAAAATTACAACTGGATTATAAATATCTATTCATTAGCTCTTTTTATCCTGACAATTTACATGGGTGTATGAACAAGAAGGAAACCTACCATTCTGTGAGGGAGAGTCCTGTGCTGGGCTTCTGGAAAATAAGAGTGTGGTTGTCTGTCAAGTGAATTTCTCTGTTAGGAGAAGCTTCTGGTTATGGATCTTAACAGAGTGGGCTAATCATAAGGTGCTGTTCTCACAGTTTGCCTGGCACTGTTTCTCTTATACTATCTTGTGAGAAATTCTATCTTGTGAGAAACCTTTCAGTTTTGGAATACCTGGATGTTTGGCTATCTTAGTGAGAACTGAAGTAAATACAGGGGAAACAGCAAACTTAACTAGACAAACAAATCTACAACAGAACCTCACCTCCACCCTCATCCTCTACTTTGTGCCTTTGCTCACTCATTCAAAGTGTATACCTGCACATGAAAGATAAGCTAAGTCAGGCACATAGTCATGGGGGCCCTCAGTGGTGAGAGACCATCTTGGAACTTGTCAAACATTCTGTAGGTTGATCATCCCCCTGAGTAATGTGTTTGTTGGCCAAGATTAGCACTGTTTGTACATTTCAACAATCAGAGGTCCTCTGGCTAAGAATACTACAAACCCAATTGATGATGGATAGCCAGAACCAACCAGAGCAGAGCCCACATGAACCCGGCCAATCAAAGAGACACAAGGCAGAGTCACCTCCTCTCCTCCATTTTGAACAAAATATATAAACTCCTGCTTCTTACCCTCTGAGCAACTACCAACTCAGAATGCCTCTCTGTTAAGAAAACTCTCCTCTTCTCTCTTGATCTAACAAGAAATTTCTTCCTCATTTGCTCTGTTTAGTCTCCTCACTGAATCCTTTCCTACCTGGGAAGAAGCCAGCTGCAGGATCATGGTTCCCAGACTTTAGCTTGATTCACATGCGTCCTATCAGTAAGTGAGTAAAAACAAAACACTCATTCTAGAAAATGCAAGCTGGTACACTAGAGTATAGAAAGAATGTAGATTTTTTCAACAACCACCTTTTAAAGCATTTAGAACATGCTGTGCATTTATATTTAATTCTTCACAATGCTGTGATGTCATATGGACATGAAAATGTAAGCTTAGTGACAAATTTGTGAAAGGAGAATGTGGTTTTCAGTGTAAGCTGTGCTAAAAGCCCAGTAAATCACCTTGAATATATGTCTTTTGTCCTGATCATAAAGCTTTCTCTATACCTATAAAATAAGTCCTTATTTCTCAGACTGTTTCTGAATTTTGTAAAATGCTCTCCAGATAGACTCATGCACCCCCCCCCCCCATGTACTCACATACAAATATACACATACGGACACAAACACACTTGCATTTAGTAACTCCAGGAAATTTATTGTATCTCCTAGACTGCAACTAACCAAGAAATTATTTGGGAGGATGGACTGTGGCTTTAGCTTTTGTCAGATTCCTGAAACCTCTTGATGCCACTTTGAGGCAACATCCTATGTCAACACAAAACACTGTGCTTCTTGCTAGAGCATCTCTCCAGGCCTTTTCTAGCTAGAAATTCATGCTACCTTCCTGCTCAGTCATGGTTTTTATCTATCTATTACCATTTCTGATTGCTTGATTATCTATTCAAAATATAGGCACAACCAAAATGCTGATTAAATTTCAAATGTTCATGAATGGTAATGAAGATGAGTTATCTAACAGAAATTATTAAAGCTTTAGTTTATGTATTTTAGATCTTTGGAATTTTCTTTCTAATTTTTTAATATTCATGCATTTTGTAGTGACTCTTATTTACAATGGGTGAATGGCTTATTTGACTACTCAGTAATAGCTCATTTCTGTCACTGATGCTGAGGTTTATGTGTCAGAGTTAGTCAAAAGATGATAACTTCTTGGCACTTTGGCATCTAGAAAAAATCTTGAATTCTAGTTTTTTTTTTTTTAAGTTTTACATATTAAATAAGCTGGAATATTATTTAACATAAATATATTTCAGTAAGTTTATATTTATGTCGTTGTCACAAGAAGAATCTGCAAATTTCTTTGCACTCATTTATATTTAAAAAAGTTACCAGATTTTAAATCAACTTGCTTTCAAAAAGGCCATGTGAAGTTCCCAGCATCTCTTCAGTCTAGATGTGTGTTTTGCCAATAGCAAAATAAACTAAACACCAAGTATGCAATCATGCTGACAACTATTCTCCCAGAATTTCCAAGGGACTTGGAGCTAGACAGAAGATAGTCTTTTATTTTTCTTTAAAATCTTGTGATATACATACCAAAATAGATTTTCTTATTCTAGAAACTTCCTGATATCTTCATAGCATTGATTAATAGAAATAACTGAGTCAACTACTTTTCAAAAAATCACTGAATAGAAGAATGGTTGTTCCTTCACAGATATTATATCAGGAAAGGTTTAGAAAAGCACATGCTTTAGCCACAGCTCTCTCCTATATATAGATTAGGTTGCTCCTTAACCAATACCCCTGATCCCCTCTCACACCAGGTCAACATTCTTTTCATTTAGGATCTTGTATCATGGACTCTCATGGCTGTAAAGGACTTTAAATAGTGTATCAAGTTCAATTTTCTTTTCTATAACCTATAGGCCACATGGGCATCCCATGGTAGTTAATAGCTGCCATGATTAGTAATTCTACTTTTAGGGCCTCCTTGTTCTTCCCAGGGCTAGCATTCAGCATTCTGCTTCATAAAGTTATCATTTTTTTTCTTTTCTATATTACAAACCTTTCCCCTCCTTCCTTTCCTCCTCTCCTTTTCCCTTTCCTTGTCTGCGGCTTCTTATACTTTCCTTCCTTTCTTTTTTTTCCCCCATTTTTCTCTCTCTCCAAATAATAACTAAACACCTATCCAGTAAGCATGGGAAGACATATCAAGGTGTAGGATAAATCTTAGATTTTCTGCTGTGAAGAATTTCATCCTCACCCTCTGTGGAGTTAGGAGGAAATACAGTACTGTGATGTGTATATGTTGGCAGAAATAATTTTTGAAAAATAGCTCCATGGCAAGGTTGCCCGTGCTGGATCAAGTTTCCATGCAGGAGGCAACAGCTAGAGGAGCAAAGAACCCCAGTGCGTCAACTCCAGTGCTGTGACTTTCTAGACCTGCCAGCAGAAGAGAAGCCCCTAGAATCCCCAGCCAACATTGTGGGTTCCCAGTGGAGTCCACCCTGCAGCGATGCTGCAGCTCCTCCTGCCCATGTTGCTACTACATCCATTCCCAATGAAGGGGTACCAGGTGGAGAGTACCTCTGGGCTCAGTGATGCCAGCTCTGCTGCGTTCCTTGAAGTTTGTTAGCCCATAAGACTGCCTTAAGTTAGGGTAGATTAAGGTCTGTACAGATACCAAGTTTTCCCTTTTATTTTTGGTACATGGATCATAGAATGAACCAATCAGATGTGAGCTACCCAAAACAATCAACCCAGCACTTATGTTAATCAAGAATGAGCTGAATGGTGCTAAATGGTCCTATCAGTTGCTTGGGACTAAAATGGCAAATCACACTATAGGGTGTGGTACCCTGAAAGAGGATATAGGTTAGTAGCCAACTTAGGCCTCTGAAGAAAGAAGAAAAGCAGTTTCCAGCAGCTGATCTCTGAAAAAAGAAGACACCGTGCCCGGGTCACCTTGGAGAACAGTCCACCTCTTGTGATATCTGGCACTGCCTCCTGGCACTGTTGCCTCCATTGCTATCTGGTCAGACATCCAGTACCTTCCAGCTCAACTTTGACTTTTTCCCTGGGCTACTGGGTATCATCTCAGTGGCCCTGGCTATGGGCAGCTCCAACTGCAGTGAGTTGGATCCTAACCATTGCTAGTTAGTGCACAACAAGCTCCAGGCCTTCATTGACAGGATGGCACCATCTTGAATGAGAAGTCTTTTTGGGGGGACACTATGAGTACTAACTGGAGTGAGATAGCTGACCTCCTGTGGCCTTAGAAACCTTTTATTTCCCCATATGTTAAGTAAACCTTGCTGTTCCCTGAACCTGAGTGGTACTGAACTTTTATGTGCAGGTGAGAAAACACAGACGGTGACTCCTCCTCTATGTTGGCACTGTCTTTTGACCACTATAGTTTCTGTGATAGCCCTGTCTCTTACCACTGTGCAAATGTGAGGTATAAATTGTGCTCATTTGATCCATTTCTATATTGCAATTTGATTTCCATTGATGTATTAGTTAGCATCTAATATATTACATAGCTATAATTTTTCAGAAATGTTGAAATATAATAGAAATATATGGAGCATTTCACAAATTCATATGTCATTCTTGTACAAGGACCACGTGGATCTATACATTGCTCCAATTTTAGCATATGTGTGGGTGAAGTGGGTACTAGAGTGGACTGGGCAGGGTTTCTTAGACTGGCCAAAGATTTCTAGTTCTGCCCTGGTTCCTCTCTGTTTATTCTGTGACCTATCCGGTTCCTTATTCAATACATTTTCATTGTCTTACTTTAGCAAGAGTCACAATCAGTCATTGTTTATCAAAGAGCTCTAACTAAAACAAAATGATTATGCTGTTCAAACTTGAAAGAATCTCAAAATATATCTGAAAGATGAGATCTGAGGAAAGGGGTGAGGATATAGGGAGGGATTTCATCAGTAATTCCATAACTAAAAGAAAAATCCTTATGGAATATTTTGTATAATGTACTCTTGTGCTTACAAGTTGTTAGAGAATTTTATCTCTCACTCACTCCTGTCTTGGATTTTATAGAAGAAAACACTAGAACCCAAAGAACTTAAGCCAGCAACTCAAGATTACAATTGTTGATACTAGAGTTAAACCTAAAATTTGAGTGGCAGAAGATTACACACAAGTTACCATGACAACTTTCTTTGCCTTAAAAATGAGGGAAAATAATGTGAGTCTTTAAAACAGACATTAGAAAACAAATAAATAAAACAAAAGCATAATAGTGTTCACACACAATTATGTTTAGCAAGAATATTTCAATGCCAGTAAATGTATTGATTTCCTTCATTTCATTAAAAAATAAACATTTAATAGACATAGCAAATGATAAAGTAGAGATTTCCATCTGATTAAAAAGAAAATGTGTCTAGGAAAATTTGACTTGCTAGTGATTGTCTACTCATAAGTAGAAAATATCACGCAAAATATGAAAATCTAGAACGTTTGCTTTCAGATTAGAGATAAATTACATATTCTATCACTATTACTACTCAGTAACAAAGGCAAAACAAGTAAGAACATTTAAACTTTGGGAAGTGAGAATAAAAAGTATAATTAGATACAGATGGTAGTATTATCTGTGTAGACTATCAAAGAAAATCAGTGGAAAAACTATTGATACTTATTAGAAAATGTAAACAAAATTTCTGGCTACAGAGTACATATAATCTAGTGTGCCTCTTACCAATAACCAACTATAAAATACAAGAGAAAATGAGCACATTTGCAGTATTACCAAAAATATCTAAAGTATTTAAGAATTAAACAAATAAAGACTAGGCTATTAATTTAAGAAGATAATGAAACACTATAAAACTCTAATAAAAAAGTCAAAAATACACCTAAATACTCTTACTTTATGATTATGACTATTTAACCTTGTGAAGATGTCAAACCCCTGCTTCTCCTTCTACTGCACACACGCAATTTAACCTAACAATGCAATGCAATTTTGATCAAATGGCCAGTGGGATCTTGAAAGAAAGTGGGAAAATGTTTAAAAGTATAGAAGAAACAAAATCTGAAAAAAATGAGAACACAATTGGGGATTCACTTTATTACAGGTTAAGAAATACCAAGGAAAATTCTCTTCTCTGCCCAAGATGAAGTTACAGGAATTAGAATTATTTTCGTGTTTGAAACAACAAAAATAGAGATATAAAATTTATGTAGCAGTGTTTATAGAAGTTGAATATTAGAGAGTGCAGGACTAGGAATCTGGGTGCTGGGAACATAGAGAGGCTCTGACTGGATTAATACTCTGAGGCATAAAATTCCAGGTCACTTGGAAGGGAACCCAGGCAGATCCTTAAGTTGAGAAGCAGTGAAACTGGGAGATGCAGCTCCCCTGAGGTAGAATGCATACTCTTGGAGATTAGAGCTGCCTAGAGAGAGCACCAGAGGGCTTCTGGAGTCTCCAACTGAGTTTAACATGAGAATTCCTGTAGGGAAAGGACACAAGACCTGAGAAAGGGCCTCCAGAAAGGAAGACTTTCCTAGGACTTGATTGTGGTGATAATGTGTTAACTCTGGGTTCAACACCCTCCTGAGGTCCTCACAGGACCAAGAGCAGGCAACAGATATCAAGGAAATCATTAAGCAAAATATATTAGGACGAATAATGTCAAACTCCTTTTTTGAACCATGGGACTTTAAATCTTTGGTAGATTTAAGTAATATAAGGTTCATCTGTATGTCTTTTTTGATGAAATGTCTACTTAGGTTCTCTGTCCATTTTTAATTGGGTTGTATGTGTGTGTGTTTGTTTTGTTTTTGCTGTTGTTTTCTTTTTGTTGATTTGTTTAAACTTTTTAAAGTTATATTCATTTAGGCGATGCTGATTTATATATGCGTCTAAGAAGTACTTGTTTAAACCTTTACAACTGTACAGGTTCAACCTCACCCATCACCAAACATTCCACTAATGCTCTGTTAGACCCCCTCTTTGCTTTGTCACATCCCCCATCATAGTCCCCCTCTGGTAGTCTTAATCATGTGCTTCCCCTCTTTCTTTTTTTTTTTTTTTTTTGCCCTTCTCTGTTTCTCCCTTCCCCTGCCGTGCTGAATGCTTCAGATCTATGATCAGCTTTCAACATTTGTATTTGTCTCTTTGTTTACTCTCTATAATCTATATATAAGGAAAACCATCTGGCATTTACCTTTTTCCTTCTGGCTTATTTTGCTCAGTGTGATCCCCTCCAGCTTTATCCATGTTGCCACAAATGGTAAGAGGTGCTGGATGGTGCCTGGAAAACTGGTGGCAAGACTGGCAACAAAATATAATCTTGGAATCTATTCAGTGTTGTAAAGTAATGCTACCTCTGTAAGAAATCACACTAACTAAAACACCCAAAGTGAGACACAGTTTATGAGAATCCCTATTACGGCTTTGGAGTTTAAACAAGTTTTAAACAAAATAGTAATACTATGAGAGTTTAAAGAAATATTTCAATGTTTGTTGAAAAATAAAGTTTCTAATTGGCCAAAGTGTCCTATCATAGACAAATAAGACACTGGTGAATACATTTTAATATCTGGACTTAATAGAAATAATAGTCAGGATGTAATTTTTGCAAATCAGAAAAAATAATGATTAATGGGCAAAAGTTGAGATTTTCAATAACAGTAAAATAAACATGTTTTTACATTTGCAGTCAATTATAGTTTTAAGTATAATATACTAAAACTTGCAGACATTTTAGGAAGAAAACTTTATAACTTTCTAAATAAAATGTGTATATACCCTCCAGCATGACTGCCTGATCATTGTTCTTGCCTCCAGCATGTTCAAAAAAACCCTCCTCTTGCTGTTATCCATGGGGTTACTCAGTCTGGTCTCAGATTGCTATGGCTGGCTACTGTGATGCTGTATCAGTATCCCCACCTGTGATCACCTCCAGCTGCCACTATGAGTTGGGTCTTGGTCCACCACTTATGGTATGCCACCTGCTCCATATTCTCATCAAGGGACAGCACCACTTACAAGAGCAGCTTTTGTTCTGGACTGGTGGATCCTGTGAACAGTATCTGAGGTAGGACAGCCAGTCATTTGTGACCTTATTAACTCTTTTTTTCTCCCCAATCTCCCTTTTATTAATAAACCCAGTTGCTATTGCACTTTGCTCCTGAGTTGTGACTTGTAAGTGCACAAGGGAGAACCCTAGAGCTATAATTTTTCCACACCTTTTGTGTGGTTTCAACAGGCCACATTTAGCTTATGTCCATTTTCAAAATATTTAACCTGAGGCCTGGAAAAATAACGGAATATGCCCAAATTTACACAGCTGGAACTAAGTCTAGAAATAAAGTGCTTATGTGAATATCAAGCTGAATAAGTGGAAAGAGATATTTCATCAGAAGGGAATGATAAAATTCTGTATGATTCTTTCACTGCTTCCACCTATTTGCTCTGCCAGGCAGATAACCTGGCAGAAAGTTCTGAGAGGGGAAGTCATATGATTCTACCTTTTCCCCCAAATTATTTTTGATAAGTGACTGCACTTCTCTAGGATTTAGTTCATCTTCCTTACAATGGAGGTTATAGGACTTCTTCCAGTGCCCTTACAGATGTTGAGTGGCCCATGTGTAACAACAGTACAAACTATGCAATGCTCTATCAAGAGCTGTAAAACAGTTTACCCTTGAGAACTGAGGTAAACATCTAAACTCCCTATGTTGCCATGTAGTCCTAATAACTGGGGTAATTTAGAGTAAAATAGATAGTGTCTAGGCTTCAGGGGGTCACTTGATGTTTACTTTCCCCTAATTTTCTACACAGAACATGTATTATTTTTGTAATCATATAGACTGCAAATATTATTAAAAATAATTAGCAAAGCTTTCCTAGCAGAGATGATTTGTGCTCCTATTTCAGTGGCCTGGTGTGTTCAGGCTTGATAAGGAAATTGCTTTTCCAAAAGACACTTTCATTTATGTGTTGCATAGATCTATGTGAAAGGCAAGAGGTTACCATTTAACACAAGTCTGTTATCCACACTCTGGTTTTAGAAGGCTGGCAACACAGAGGCACAGATAGAAAAAAAAAAAAAAAAGTAAAGTATTTCTATACGAGGGTGTGTTTTATGACTAAATATATATATATACATATATAAACAATGATTTATTTATTTAAAAACAATTTTACATCCATTAATTTGTGTTATATGTGCCTTTATATTTTAATGTAACGAAGGTTGGTATTATTATGCTTGCTTTTACCCTTATAGTTAATTTTCTTTTCCTGGAAAAGATTTGCAGAAAAAAATTAATTGCCAAAAATAACAAAACTATGAAAAGTCAAAACATGATTCAAAATCAGCTTTGCTTTTCTTTGTAAAATGAACTTTCACTATAATAATCATGCAAAGCATAGCTAATGCATTTGATTCCCAAATATGCTCTTCCTAGTATCTCATTTAAACACATAGTGATTCAATCAAGTAGTATACTGTTTACATAGTAGCATATAAATTCTCAGTTTGCAACTGAAGATAGAAACTAAACATAAGAGAGGGAATTAAATCACTCTCTGATTATCTTATTTGTTAAAACTATCTCTTAAGAAAGTAAACTTGCTACTCTAAACACTATTTTCTTAATACTAAATAGGTATATCAGCATATCTTCATAATTTAGATAATTTAGATTAATAATGAGGGCAAAACTAGGTGGTGCTTGATTGTGAACAGTAGCATAAAGATGTATACTTAATTCATTTAAAGTCATACTATTTTATGAATAACAAATGCACTTACTATAATAATTACACCAAATATTCCTATGCAAGGCATTAGACATAAGTGCTTTAAGTACACTATCTTCTATACATCAAGACTGAGAGGTAAATAAAATATCTCTCCTTCTGCATATTTGGTAAAAGGAGGCTTGAATTGACTAATTTAGATAAGACCATACATTATAAATAAAATATTTTCTTCCCTGTGATAATCTAATTTATATTAACAAATGACACCGGCTAACTTAAAGAACACAAAATAAGGCAACAAATAATATTCATTTTGTGTAATCTCAGAGAAACAAGTGATTTTAATTATAGTTCCTGGACACTAAGGCAATATACCACATCTCTTTAATAGGGGACAGAGATAAAAACCAAGCTATTTCCCAAACCAAGACAGGACAAATTTGACCAAGTTGAGGAATCAGCTATTTGCTAAGGGTGTCAGCAAAAAATTTTCATCAGTAGTGCTCAACATTTCATATCCAGTATTCGTTCATTATCTCACATACAAGCAACAAATATTTACACTGTTTATTCATTAATTCATCTGCATAAGAAATCTGTCCTTCAAGAGGGTCTTTAAAGGACAGACTATTAGTTTTAATCATAGCATTAATAAACAAAATTTGGATTTTGTTTCTCATCACATGTCAGTCATTCATTCATTTATTGAATAAATATTTATTAAGCATCAATTACATCTAACATATTTGATTCAAAGACCATGAATAAAGATATGGAGAACTAAGGGATTGTTTACAGGCAAAGATTAGGTCCCTTCCATTTATTTTCCACCTGGTATTCTAGAAACAAAATCACTTCATTTGAGACACATGAAGAAATATATAATGCTAACAACTGTTACCACAGAACAGAGATACTGAATGTTATCCTTTTAGCTATGAATTCAGTAGTTTGAGTGGTCGATGAACTCATGATGACTGATCAGAATGTCCTAGCAATGATTTAAAATTACAAATTCCTATCTCAAATTCAGCCAAAAGATTTTAAATCAGTATGTTTGGAACAGGACTCAAAATTGTTGTTGTTGTAGGTAATCCTGATATACAGTGTGAAATATAACTTCATAACTTTGGGAAGTTAATGGCATTAATAAAGTTCACTTGTGTGTCATCTGTTGGCTTTAGACAAGATTAAGGACTCTCAATCTGAACATATTTCCTCCTTTTGAAGCTTCTAGACACAGGATAGACAAAGATAATGTCTAGGCAGATGAAAGAAACTGTGACGTAGGAAAGTTGAGACTCAGCCCATGAACTGAGGAATCATATATTGATAATTGTTAATTATAGGAAAAATAATTTCTTTATATTCTTCTCCTTAGAAAGAAAGTTCCTCAATTTGAGCAAAAAAGTATTGACTATATTTGATTAAGGTGATTATGTTGAAAGAAGTTTAAAATACAACAATTTGGCAGCTTTTAATGACCAAACTAAAGACTTGCTGGGTGTCAGGGAGCATGTTTTACGAGTACTCTTGTCTTACTGTCCTAAAGGGGAAATTTTAGTATTTCAGTTAGGAGAGGGGATACAGACATTAATTAAGCAGTGCTCAATGTTCTAGATGGCTTGATGAAGGAAAAATGTCATACACTTGTGTTGGTTACATTGTCTTAGTTTTATTTTAGGCTAGAGAAATGCATTCTTGCATGAAATAAACAATGCCATATAATGATTGGAGACCTGAAATACAATGATTATAACACTTAGAGATTTGGCAACTGAACTGATCAGGTATGTTTATGAACTGCCATCCTAAACTTTAGAAGTATAAGATTAAATGCCTCTTCTTTATCACATGCATATACAAATAGACGCAGAATAATTGGAAATGATCTATGTTTCTGGAAGGAGCTGGGGAGAGGATAGTGTGGCCAGGGACCTCAAAGTACCCCTGCTACCATAAAATGTTCTGCCCTATTTAATTGTGAGTAGTGAGATTTTTTCATAACACATTTGAAAAGAAAATAAGTTATTTATTTTTCAAATATGGGAGTTACAGCTTAAAAGTAATATTGGATTTTCTAAAATGTCTATAATTAAGTGATGTTCAAAATGTTCAACAAAATAAACAAGTCTTTAATTCATTTATACTATCTTGAAGAAGTCTGAATTATCCAATCATATAATCTGATTGAGTCATCACCATTATATGTAAGAAAACTTTATAGAGAAATATTCTCATATAAGTGAGCTCTAAAGTCCAGACTCCATGTAGTAGTTTACACAGCAACATGTTTCTCAAAACCCATTCTGAAGAAAAGCATCACAGAGAATTTTCTGGTAGTGAAGAGTATTACCAACATTTTTCAAGGAATGGTCTATGGGCAATGTGTAGAAATGAAAATATTAAACTGGAATCAGACAGATGTAACTCTATCATAAGCTAATTTATGTGGTTTTAGACAAAGCAATTTAATCTGTAAGCCCTCTTTCTTCTAATCTGCACATAAAGGGTAAAAATCCTCATTTTGTAAGTTATATGTGACAATTAATAAACTGGTGCAGGTAATAACCTAGAGTTCTTTTCTGAACCTGTTGGAGAAGTGAGAAAGTTGTATGTAAGTTTCTGATGTGATTACTTTACTTTGAGTACTACCTCTAATAGGCTGTATTGCAGAAGACACCAATTCAATGTCTTTGGGAAAAGTATTTAATGATAACATGGTGAAAGGAGTGACTTCTATATTCCTTTCTATGTCTCAGATGAAGAATTCCTAAATTTAATCTAACATTCACCAAGACTCTACCTAGGCTTTGTAAATCCTGGGAAACATTTACTTAATAAGTAGAAATTTTCCTACCAAAGAGAATGAATTCAAACATAATCCAATTAAGGGAATTAGCTTAAAATTAAAAAAACAAATAAACAAAAAAAGAACTTCAAAGAACAATTTTCTCCAGTCTCTGCAAAATGTTCTGTACTGAAATGAGATCACAATCCATACCAATGAGGGCTCCAACAAGATTGTCAAACAATTCAAAGGAGTCCCAGATACATGGTAGAAGAACCAGAAAGGCATGAATGCAAGTTAATTACCACAATGGGGATCACCACAATTATCCTGACATTTCATTTCCTTGAACATGTTTTGTGATGATAGCTGAGTTTTTCAAAAATCTGGCATAGGGCTAAAATTACAAGGATTCTCTTACTGGAATAATACTAGAGAATTGCATATCAGTTTTTAGAATTTCAGAATTCCTATGCTATGTGGCATCCTGCAAAAAATAGTTTTTCATTTTCTATGTTGACATCTTTTCAATAATTGTCCACTTCTTTGCATAATTGTCTACCATACAGTCCACTAGTTAAGAAAAATCATGACTTTTTTTGTTTTCATAGCAGTAGGTGCTTCCCCATTATAGAAGTGCATACAGTATTTTTAGTACCATTTTTATTTTCTCAATCATCCTATACACCTCAGGTATCATGAGGATAGGAATTATATCTTTATTCTATTTACCATCATAAGTCCAAGGCCTTGAATTATTGATCTTTGAAATGTTAGCCATTTATTTGGATGTGCAGTCATAAGTTTCATGGGTTATATTTGTAGTCCCTTGAAAAGTGATACTGTTGAGCACCATTTTCCTTGGTTATTGACTGGCCATTTGGGTAGTCCAGGAAATGTCCATTATTTTTGTTGATTTTTTATTGAGTTGCATACATTTTCTTAATTGAATTGTAGGCAGGAATTCCTAATGTCTCCAGGATATGAGTTTTTATTATATATATATGTATTTAAATATGTCTATAGCTATTATACATATATATATATCTTATAGTTATATAAAACAAGTATATTTTTCTATTCACTTTTAAAATCACTAAGTGAAATGGTAAATATATTCTAGGGACAATGCCGGTTCTAGGGATAAATAGGGATTGTTTTATAAATTATTTATATTTTATCTATATAATATACATTTATAAAGTATTTAAAAGTTTATACACATTTATAATATATAATTAGTTATGTACATTTATAAAAATAACATTTTTTATTGAATTTTAGTATTAATGACTATCTGGGAAAAAGTATGACATTTCTCCCTACCCACACTGAATAAGCCTGAAGTTTCTCACCCAGACACTGACTATCAGTTATTTCATAATGTGTCTTTAAAAAATGGAATGTTATTCATCTTTACAAGTACCAGGAAATTCCTAAAGTTATAAAATTATATATATAATTATGTATGTATATAGTCATATCTGGGTAGTTGATAAGTAATAACTTCTCTTTCAAAATAAAGTTATTATGAGCAAGATGTTTTAATCATTAAATAACTTTTATTACTCAAGTGTTTCCTATTAAAAACATTTCAAAGATCTTTTTTTCTCACATTTCATTTAATACCATTGACTTTTTATAAAAAATATGTAGTTAACTTTTAACTTATATCTTTATTAAAGTTAGAATGTGTCTTAATTTCTTAATTTTACAGACTAACCACAGATGATCAACTAGAAATCACATTAATAGGTATACACGAATGATTGCTGAGCAATATCAGTTTCCTTACAGATAAAAGAAAAATTTCTGTTTGGCAGAAGTATCAGAAGTCAAGGCCTCTTTCACTGAATTACAGAATAACCTACTCATTCTCCAATCAATAAGTCATTAGATCAGTACATCCAGAGTATCTATTAATAATCTTTCTCTATGGGCCTATATGGTGCACTGAGGGGGCACAGACAGATAAATGGGGCCCTCTTCTATAATTCCATATAGTTTAGCAGTGGCGCTAAGCCATGTAACCCAAATTGAATGTAGGAAGTGTATGTCATAGCAGTTTAGAGAGCAATGATTATGGGCATTTAACAAAAGATTCAAACTTATGGGAAGATGATATCTTTGAGAGGAACTATGAAGAACTGAGGCATGAGGAGCTGCAGTCCATGCCTTAACTGCTCCATGTATCAGCTTTAGCCATCCATAAATATTTGTATTTAACTTAATTGAAATAAGCTAATTTTAAAAGTACAGTTCCTACTTAAAATAGTCTCATTTCAAGTTCATAATCAATAGCTGTAAGTTGAACAGGCATTATGTTGAACAATACAGGTATAGATATTTTTTTTTATCACTGAATGTTCCATTGAATTGGAATGATCTAGATAACTGGGGATAAAATAAACTCAAGCACAGAAACTAAACAGTATACCCATAGGTGAACAAATATAGCATCTGATATACTAAATTGGAGGTAAATAACAGAAAACTACCTTAGGAAATGGAAATCAAGTCATGGAAATATTCAAGACTAGTTTTCATTTCTTTGGTTTCTTTTTAAGTAAAAATGTGAGCTTTAACAATGGTGGTATAATATGGAAAACTGTGTGGGGTACCTTCAAACTAATGGAAATGGAACTACCATTTGACACAGCAATTGCTCTTCTTGGAATCTACCCAAAGGAGACCTCAATGCTGTACAAAGGGACACCTGTGCCTGGATGTTTACTGCTGCACTATTCCTAATTGTAAGGACATAGAAACAATTCAAATGTCCCAAAACAGGTAACTGGATGAAAAAGATGTGGTACATATACACAATGGAATATTACTCATCAGTTAAAAGTGACAAATTTGATAATTTTATAACATGGATGTCCTTAGAAGAAATCATATTAGCAAAAACAAGTCATAAAGAAAAAGACAGAAACCAAAATGGTTTCATTAATATATAGGACATAGGTAAAAATAAACAAAAAGCTTCATGGCTTTTTGTAAAAGTCAAGACAAGCTAAAAACCAAACTGAAATACACAACATGGGGGGAGGCAGAAAAGGGTGGGAACGGTCAGGGAGAGAAGATGGTGGTTAAATTCCAGGGATTACAAACAATGGTAGTAAAAAACAAGACAAGTTTGAAGAGGAAAGAAGCACTAAATTAGACCTATGCAGAGTAAATATAAAGAACATGAAGGACCTATATGCCTTTCATTCATTAAATATATATATATATATATATATATATATATATATATATATATACTTGGTATATATATATGTATAGTCTAGTCTACATATATATATATATGTATAGGCTACAGAAAATATAGCAGTGGGCAAAGTAGAAATTCCTTCTTGATACAGGTTTTAATAAGTTAGCTATTCTTTACATTCATTTACCATACCTTCACATACTTTTTACAATAAATCTTATGACTCTCATTTAGATGAGAATAATTTCCACAGGCTCTCAAACTACTATCTATATTAATACAATAGCAATGTATGCTGTATCTATATTATATATTTACTGCAATTCCCTCTTATCTATGAGGGCTATAGACTAAGACCCCAGTGGGTTCCTGAAAATGGGGATATAGCTGTGATAAAGTTTAATGTATAATTTACCAAAGTCAGAAATAAAAATAATTAGAAAATAGAACAATTATAACAATATACTCTAATGAAAGTCATGTGATATTATCTCTCTGTGTTTCAAAATACCGTATTGTTCATACTATTTTCTGGCCATGCTTGACCATGATAACTGAAATTACACACACAAAAAAAACCTGCAGATAAGAAGGGGCTTTTATTCATAACATGATGGACACTTTTTAAGTATTTTAATAATCTCACTTGTGTTCAATATCCATTCAATATTCCTAGAAACATTATGAAGGAAAGA
The DNA here is from genome assembly GCA_004024945.1 of Uropsilus gracilis. Classification (NCBI taxonomy): domain Eukaryota; kingdom Metazoa; phylum Chordata; class Mammalia; order Eulipotyphla; family Talpidae; genus Uropsilus; species Uropsilus gracilis. Next base: position 914 of record PVHY01002628.1, on the reverse strand, counting down.
TTAGCATTTCTATCTTATTTCAGCAAGTGGCAAAACTGAATTTTACATTTTAACATAATTTGTTCAAGTTCATCCAACTACTGAATAGTAGAGCAGGATTTGGATCAAGGCCATGTGAGTCCAGAGACAACCTGTAAGGTGGAGTGCAAAACACATAGATTTTTTTTTTTTTTGTTTCAATGCCTAAACCAACACTTAAAATGAAAGAAATCATAATATTCAATACTCACTGTCTTGACTAGCTATGAAATCTCAGTGAAAGGGATTAAATTGCTAGATACTGGTGTTATTCATTTAAGGAGTCAGAACTATATCATAACCTCACACTGTCCTTCTGAATAGAACCTGAGTCTACATTATCACTGCTCTGGCTACACTAGTATTATGGAAGTAGTCTGATGACCTCATGAGAAATAATCCCAAAATTAGAGGGCAATTGAGGAGTAAAAGTGAAAATGCATATCAAGCATAGTGTGAAAAGCTAAAATTTGAGGAAGAAAGTCCTTGTCCTACACTGGAATGGGAGTTTACCTAATATGTGTAAGATGGTCACAGCCAGCATCAGGTCCCTGCTCCTTCAACATCAAACAGGAATTAACACCTCCACTCAGTTAGTTAAAGGAAACACTGAATGTGAAATAGCTGGTTGATAGTTTGTCTCTTTGATGGTTTGTCTCTTTGATAGTGGCATTTCTTTTTTTTTTTTATTTTTTTTTATTTTTGAAATTATTTTTAATTGAGTTGATAGAGTGCACTTAATAGATACTGCCAGTATAATGCTTCACCACCAAATCATCCATAATCTACCACTGTAATCTACTGTGTTTTCTTCCCTCTTTTGCTTGTATCCCTCTCACCCTGGTTGGTGTTTCAGTTGTGACATTAGTTATCAAAGGTTAGTTTTTCACCTTGTT
>PVHY01002627.1:102950-122939 GCA_004024945.1 Uropsilus gracilis | reverse complement strand
GTGGGGGTGGGTGGTGGTGGTGGTAGGGGCTGGCCTGGGTGGCAGCACCTGAGAAGTATGAGAAGGGATTTGCCTGGGGACCCAGCATGAGGGGTCAGAGCCTGAACAGGGTGAGGCATCCATGTTGCAAGAGGTAGCAGTGATGAAATAAAAAGCATGCTAACCAGGTTAGCATGCTAACCAGAGTGAAAACCAGGTTTCTCTCTTGTCGGACAAAAACTGCCGATATAGAAAGGAGAGAGCTAGAGTAAGTTCTGCAGGGACTGGGATCAGAAGTGATGGTAGAGCTGTGTGACTTTCAGCACATGGCCCACTCTGCTGTGAGAGGTCCAGGGCCGAGTCCTGCACCAGCAGATCTGGATGCTAGATATCACTTTCTACTAAGACAATCAGCGCTTCTCACCTTCAGGCCTGAGGCAAGTAAAGCATACATGAACCATGAGTATTTTGCTAAAATAGAAAATAAGAATGTCATGAGGATGGGTAGGAAGACACAGATGCCAACTTAGAGGAACCCCCACTGGCTGAGAAGGGAAAGGTGTGAACAGTGAAGTAAGACACAGCAATAGGCTCCAGCCCACTGGAGAAAACTGAAAACCATGAGGAGTAACTCAGGTTGAAGGGAAATTAGGGGACTGAGAGGGTGTCAAAACATCTTCCTCATACTGCATGGTTATCAAGAGAGAAAGAGCAACTTTGTGGGGCACAGCCTGCAGACTGCGCCCATCAAGAGGTCACACAGGATCAGGCGCCACCCAGCAGGTGAGAAGACGGCCTCACCTGAGCGATGTCCCTGCCTCTGAGTCTGATCATGAGGAAGCACCAGGCAAACCCAAATTAGGAGAATTCTACAAAATAACTGATGTGCAGTTTTCAAAAATGCCAAGGTCATAAAAGTCAAAGGGAGACTAAGGACCTCTTTCTGGCCAAATGGGATGAAAGGGAATGAGCAACTCGATGTGATGGGTAAATCTGGCACTGACGCCCTGGTTGTGAAGGACTTTACGGGCACAACTCACAGAGGACTGCACGCTAGAGGGCTGTGATGCTTTTGTGGTGATGTCCTGATTCTGACAGCTATATGATGCTTCTGTAGAAGCATAATCACCAAACACACACCCAGGGGTGACAGCTTGTGTCAGCACCTTACTCTCAGTAAAGCTTTTTCATACTGTACTTGAAACTTCTTTTTAAGATTGTGATTACTTAAAAACCACCTTATATACTCAATGTTATGTTACACTGGCTGGAAAACAAAGGTAAGAGATGAATCTTACATTTGTACAAAATAATACAAAAGTTGTATATCATAAAAAGTGTAATACAGTCTCCTAGGATCTCTTCTATGGGACATGGGGTTGGGGAGAACTGTCCTCAGGCTCTTTCAGTGACTAACATGTTGTGCCTATGAGAGGGAGGAAGTGCCGTGCCCTTCAATGCACAGGGGACTGGTTTCATCTCATCTCAGAAACATCTATCTGCTCATCAATAGAAAGACACAACTTAATTGGTCTGGCTGTGGGAAGAACTCGGCTTTCCAGATGAAAGACAACCCCTAACTCTAATTTACACCCTAGTCCAGCCTCCCCTTTTTCCACTCTCTTTTCCTCAGATTCAGTCAAAGGCTGTATCCAAGCCTTGAGGCTTTAAAAATTTCCTGTCTGAAATACACTTAACACCGTCCCTCAGATCCGTACAGGCTGTTCGTGATGCCCACGGCTTCTGTGCAGATTGTCCTCCCACCCCCGGTGACAGGGTATGTATGGTCCTCAGCCTATAGATGCAGAACATCAGCCACTTATTTCAGGTCAAGTTCTATCAAATAGGAGCCAAGCCCCAGATCTTCTGATGTGGAATTGTGTTGCCCAGATCAGCTCTGGGCTGGTGGGCACCAAAGGGCATCGAGTGTCTGGCCTTGTGTTTCCCTGAGACCCAGCACACACCCAACTGCCTGCCAGGCATTGCACACCCAGTGAGTAGACATCCCACACTTACTACATCCAAAACAGAATTATTAACTTTAAACTCCATACCAGCTCCTTCCTCCATCATCACCACTTTCCTCTCAGTTTCTAACCTCCCAGTCCAGGCTCCTTCCCCGCACTGGTCTGTCATGCTGAGGAACCCACAACCCAGACCCGTTCACTATTCTCAATTCCAGCTACCAATTATTTACTTTTCCCCTAAAAATTCCTGTCCTAAAGTGCTTTCTCATTTCAGAAGTTGTTAGTGTGTCTCATGGAGTCATTGCGTATTAGTTGCTGAACTAGTATTACTCTGCTTTTCTTTCTTCATCGAAGGCTCTGGGCAGCCTTGACTGACCAGAGTGCTAGTTTAAGGGTGACCCTCAGACTGTGTAGATTTATGAAAGGGAAGAATAATGTCATTTTCTGACTTGGTTTGGGAGCAATCCTACTAGTGAAAAGATGAAAACCCTCTCAAAATTTCTTGGGATTCAAGGACCAATTCTGTAAAAAGCAAGTAAAATACAGGCTTTGAAGGAAACGAAATACTACAGGGAAAGCACCACCATCACCAAACTGATCATGTCATAGTTCTCATCATTTGATCCTTGGCTAATCAGAAAAGCATAGAGGCATGATCCATATTTCCATCAGGTATGTAACATACGTTTCTATCAAGGCATGGGATGGCCGGGCCCTAGGTCAGCTAGGCCCAATAAGCCTGGCCCGGGCGGCCTTCAGAGGTTGGGCTGACAACTGAGACAATCTGTGCAGGGGCGAGTGATGGTGAGTGTTCCTCTGGTGGTATTAGGACATCGATGTCTCAGCAGCGAGGTACAGGGTCATCCTGGACATACAGCAGGGATGCAGGAGGCTAAAGACTGATGAGACAGAGAAACCCTTTTTGCCATGTGTTTTTTCAGAATCAGAATTCAAGATGATATTATGAAGCTTTAACAGTCTATTAGGATTTAAGGTAGAAACTATGTTGTGTGTGTGTGTGTATGTGTGTGTGTGAGAGAGAGAAAGAGAGAAAGAGTGAGATAGAAAGAAAGAGAGAAAGAGAATGGAGAGAGGGGTAAGGACAAACCTGATTAGAATTCATGTACAAAATAAATGATAAAATCTAGATTTGATCCCAAAAATGATTTACCGAGGTTGTGATGTAAAAAATAAAAATAAATAATATCTAAAACAAAAACAAACAAACAATAAAATCTAGATTTAAACTAGCTGATGTTGCAACTCCTCAGGAATTATGAGACCCAGATGACCTAGATGATTCTTTCCAACTAATTCTTTACTAGTTCAAACAATTCCTGATTTTTGTGTTAGAGAAGTAAAGATAATCTTCAAATCATAGCTACTTCACTTCAGAATATCCTGAGTCAGTTTTTAAAAGCTGCAGTTATCTTTAAATGACATATTAAATATATGACTTAAGCTAACATGAAAACTAATTTGGCACGGGGCAGCTAACGGCAGCAATGGCAGGCGACAGACCAGACGTTGCACAGGAGGGGGAGACCAGTCCAGAATTTCCCACTGTGAGTCCTCACATGAATAATAAAAATGAGATGGTGAAGGCAAATTTTACAGCCACACTTAAAGCACTCAAGACCTGTCCTACTTTGTGCTGGTTGTTACTGATGGCAAAAGGGGATATGGTTTGCAGGAACAATGCAGGAATCAATGTGAGAAACAGAATGAGGAAAAAAAACCCAGAAGTTCTTGGCTCAGGTTGCTGAAACCAACCCACAGAACCATGCCTCCCATGCTGCCACCCGGCTGGTTTTCTGCCAGTAGCTCCTGAGTGACGTCTTCCAAGCTCTGCAGAAAGAGGAGACAGCCAGGGCCTCACAGGCGTGAGCAGTGTGGCCGGCGCCACGTAAATGTGGCAGTCCTTGCCTTCCCATTAGCTATTACTTTCTTTCCAACTACCCCCAGCTTTTAGGACCAGAAAGAGATGGCCTACAGGCAAAGTACGTCTGGACCCTAACATCAAGGTCAGCGCTCCATCTTACCAGATTTCCTACAGCCAAGACGTGCTCAAACTGCGGGGTCATTGGGTGGTGCTCCATGGCCATGAACAGCGTGTTCAGGACGATGCATATGGTGATAGCCAAGTCCACAAAGGGGTCCATGACGATCAGGTTCACAATCTCTTTCAGTTTTATCCAATAGGGGTGACACTCCCAGATGAGGAAATTGTTGGCAAATTTATACCAGCATGGCGGGCACTTTCTCTGTGACTCTTCCAGCTCTGTGGGGGAGTAAAGAACAAACATGTCCCCTCAATCACAGAGAGAAGGGGGGGTGATCCTCCCTGGGTGGTTACCACTGCTAGCAGCATGAGCATAAAGCATGGAAGGCGGAGTGTCTCCTCAGTTTTTTGTTGTTTTTTTTTTTTTTTTTTTTGAAGATAGGGACGCATCACTACCAGGACCAGCCGCTTCTCTGTTGGTGATGATCTAGTCTCAGACAAGACTCCATCCACCCATTTTAAGAACACTAGCATAATCATTAGGAGTCTTTCTCCTGGTTCGCCAGCCTTGACACTCATAATCTGTGAGACCTGAGACAATTAACTTGTGCCTCGGTCCTTTGTCCCTACACTGAAGCCTGAGAGGGCTCAGGACTTGTCAAGTCTGCATTCCTTACCCACCGCATAAGGACGATGAGAACTGATTCATGCAAAGCAGAGAATGCAGTGCCATGTGCAAGTGCCTGGCTTCAGCAACTGCAGGTATTATGTTACGTACCATACATTACTATCAGAGAAACAGTCAAAAGTGTTGACCGAAGTCAGACACACTTGGATACCAATACCAGTTCAGACACTTGTTAACTGGGTCCTTGAGCAAATACTTCCAACCAATCACGAGTTAAAGTAAATAACATGATATACGATGATGTTTTGGGCTTCAGAACATGCTAGCACATAGTAGTATGTGCTAGAGAATTCTTTGGTATACTATTTTCTTCACCAGCAGAACAGCATCAACAAGTAAATCATTGTGTAAAACACATCTCTGATTCCCAAAGTAGTACAAGTCTCAGAGTGTGCAGTTCATGACTCAGAATATAAATCATCCTTCTCTGTCTCTGTCACCTTTCTCACTTCTCCTTTCTCCTTCCCTTACATTCTATCCACTTTCATTCTTCCCTCCTCTCCATCTTTCCCTTCTTTTTGTCTTATCCTGTCTCTGGTTTTCTCTTTTTTGAGAAAAAGAACCTTTCTTTTCCCTAACAAGATCTTCTATGACCTTCTGTATGTGAAACACATAAATGAGGAACTACCCTATAGGAAGCAGGAATAAGACTCATGACCCATGCAATCCACTTCTTTCTTCCCCAAGGTACTTCCCCAGGATCCTAGAACTCTGACAAATACAGATTGTAAGTTGCTGGGCTAGGTGATCTCCAAGATTCTTCACAAAGCAAAGGTCCATCAGACACTAAAGGCAGAGAGCCACAGTGGCAGCTATAAGAATCTAGGAAGAGCCCAAGGGAACAAAGCTCCCTTCCTATTATGTGTAGACTGCTAAGCTAGGGTACAAAAGTCCAAGGACTTGATCTAGGAGGATGTTCTTTAAAAGCTATAAGCCTCAAAACCTGTCAGCATAATGGTTAGAGGCAAGGCGCTGGGTCATGGGATCAGTTCATCCACCCCTGCCAATTCTGCTGACAAAATCAAATCATTCAAGGGACACAAAGGAAAGTCTCCCAATATTTCCCCAAGGACAAGATGGCTGCCTTAAATTGGTCTACCTTCCCTTTTTTCAACCAGCTGGATGGTGCCCATGGTGATGGCTTTATTTTAGATGGGGTGCTTTGGGTGGGTTTCTGATTGGTTCCTTGGTTGCTAAGAAAATGGTTGCCTTGGTTTTTCAGATTTAAGGGCCACAGTAAGCACCACGTGGGAGTCTGCGTGGGAAAGGAAGTCTGTGAAGAAATTTGCTTTGGCTTCTTCCTCATAGAACTCCCTCCCCAAGGTAAATTTAGTTTTCTTCCCAAAAAAAGAAAATGAAAAGGTTCTCTTATTTCCATAAATTCTTCTAGTACATATTTGGAAATTTGGTTCCGTTCTTTTTTCTTTCTCTCCTCCCTTCTCCAAATGTCTGCTGCTCACCGGCACACATGGTGGCTGAGGCAGCAGCTGTTCACATTTCTGACAGCTGACACAATTGTGATGTTTTACAATGAACTAGGCTCCGCATCCTTGCCAGACAGCGAAGAGGGGTTCCCTTACCCCAGGGGGCATCAGAAGATTCCCACAGGAATACTGGATGTCTCTTACCTACGTTTACTGCAAAGGGAAGACATTCAAAGTAATACTTGCTGTTGCATGATGTCAGCCAGTGAGCTTCAGGAGTTTTTCAACTAGGTGAATAAGGAGGTACACAACTCTATCAACGGTTACTGGCACAAGCCTAGAATGGCTGAGAATTTGGTTTGGTAGAACATGGGTATAAGACATCCAGAGGTTTGTAGGTTTTTTTGTTTTAAATTTGCTTCTGGATAATTTCAGAGGTACTGTAGGTTGCAACCTCAGAGGTGGTGGAATTGTGTTCAGACAAAGCCTCATAACAAGACCATGTGGTTTCTGAAGGCAGTGGTCTCTCTCTCTCCATTTAACCCTTTTAATTATTATTATTATTATTTTGATTCTAAAGATTTTTTTCCAGGGGCTTCTCTTTTTTGAACAACTCGTAAGCATCTACAATGCAATATGAACTTGTAGCCTCATGAGAAAGATATACTAGATAAGTAACTGTATTGATGTTTGATGCTTACAAGCAGAATTAAAGAATAAATAAGACATGACATCAACAGCTATGGCCAATAGCCTCCACAAGTTTTTGAAACAGTTTTACCCAAGAATCAATAACACCAAGTACTATGACTATGATACTCTTATTCTACCAACTCTCTTCCCCGCTCCCACAGCTTTACTGTGTTGAGAAGTGAGACTATACTACTTTCGGCCTACACCCCACCCCAGTCCTTGGAAATATCCCCAAAGCTATGGTTGTTGTGCATCCTGTTGAGTTTGCTGGATCCTGGGGAGTATGAGAGGGGTGAGGCAGAACAGGCAGGGATTTCTCATTATTTACCAGGTCCTGGAATTCCCTACTGTAGCTTCTAAACCATTAGGTAGACAGGAACCTCCTTCTTTGGTTTTAGAAAATAATTATTTTAATCCAAAGATTAAAATAATGTTAGGGTTTCCCACTGAAGTTCTGGGAAGCAGGAACAATTTGTCATTCAATGCTGGCTTTTCATGGAGTAATCATAAAATACACAGGGACTTGTGGTTAAATAGAAATGGATCTTTCTTAATGTCCTTTAAATCCCTCTCATTATTCAGCTTCAGCCATGCATTGCTCTTTGTTAACGGTGCCTGTCTCATCAGCTTTAACAAAGCAAGCCTCTAAGAGGGGAGAGGAATAGATAGGCTGGGTGAGAAGGATTTAGGAATAAGGGGACAGAAAACTGGAAGGCTTCTGCTCAAGAATACAACTGCAGCTATCACTTTCTCCCCTGAGCTATCCCTGGAATTATTTTTTTTTAAAGTGTGTGCTAGTTGATAGAGAATGACTATAGCAAGATAGAAAAGGTGAGGATGAGGAGAAGAGAAAGAAAAGGGGAGAGAAAAAGACAAAGTTAATGTTCCAGTGTTTCCTCTCCAACGCTGCAGGGGGTGAGAGTCATAAGGAATCCAGCAAAGCTCAGTTCAACAAACACTGGCCGAGTGCCTGTGTTGGCCAGACCCAAGTGAGGCCATGGTTGCTGGTGAGAAGGTGTTGCAGGGCTGAGCTATCTGCTACTATGTCTTTGGCTGTAATAAAACAGGCCTGTTGCAGGTGTTTACTTTTCTCAACTGCCACAGACATTTAAAGGAGTCCCATCACGGTCTCTTAATAAAGAATAAAAGTCAAGGGTCCTGAAGACAGTGTTCCTTGCTTGGAATTCTTATGATCTGCAGTTATATACCAGTAATCTCAACTCTATGCTACAAAGCTTAACGACATTGTATCAGATAATGACTTCAATGGGAATGAGAGAAAACAGGAATTAACGAAACTGTTCAGGGTGTTTAAAGTAATTAGTCCAAAACTCTTCCTTCTGGATGCATTCTCAGGACCAGTGCAGGCATTGGTTCCTTGCCCACGGTGGGGACATAAGCCCTCCAAGGGAGGCCCCCTCTCTTGGAATTCTCTACACACACCCCTCCCCAAAACATGCACACACCAAACAAGCATACACAGCAGACACGCATCGGGCTTAAAATCCCAAAAAATGATGTGGCCCAAGGGTAAAGGATAATTTTGAATCTCCCTATCTCGCAGACACTGGTCTTCTATCAGCCGACATGCCTGTAGGCCAAAGAACAGCGCTTTGAAGCCTAAATAACATCTGGGTCCATAATGGAACAACTCAGTGAAATGGACATGAATCCAATGAAGATTTGTGCATAATCAGAATTTTATGAGGAAGGCTCTTCACAGAGAACAAGACGAGCCTGGACCACAGCTGGAAAGAAAGTCAGCCCTTGCAGGGCGGGGGACAGGCTACAGAGTGGGGAGACCCGCAGCTAAGCCTCAGCACGCCAGCTGTCCTGGAGGAGCCCCTGGCACAGAGCCCAGGCGCTGCCGGCAACATGACTGCACACAAGCTGTGACTACAGAGTGGCTGCTCTTTCCCGGTGGCAGAGAGCTTACCTGTTCACACATTGAATATATTTATGGATTTGTGGGGGTGTTTGAAGAGAGGCAGAATTAAGTGTGATCAAAATGCACAGTACATTTGTCCTTAAGGGAAAACCAAAAGGATCTGTGAGCAGTTAAAAAGAGTTAAAAAAAAAAATGAGAAGGCATGTTTTGGAGTAGAGGACATGAGGGGGATTCCAGCATTTTCTGTCTTCATAGTTCTTCAGTATGACTCCACTGATTGCTCCTGATGATGACTATAGACTCTTGAGATCCTCTAGTTTATGCTTATGTAGTTTCTCTATCTGTGTACAATTATGCAGTAGCTTTGAAGTCCACATTGGGTTCTCTGCATGAGGATTTAGGGAAAGAATTCTTTGGAATGCTGCCTCTATAACCAGGTGCTAGTCATAAAACCAGAGACAATTCTTACAAAACTCAGACCACAGAACAGAGATTAGACTTATACATACCCCACACTCACATCTCAGTTGCCCGGACTCACACAAGGAGGCACATACCTTCTACTAGTGTGTTTGTGACGACACTCAGTATACTGTTAATCCTGTCCTTCCGCCCATAGGAGGCCAGCTGATCCATGGAAACTAAGAGAGACCCAGGGCCCTTCTTCTTAATTTCCACCTCAGTTGTAGTCTTAAAAAAAAAAAAAAAAAAAAAAGCAAATTGAGTGAGTTAAGTCTTAAAAGACTGGACCTTACTAATCTAGGGCATGAGCAACAAATATGCTTTTCATCACCTCTGATCCTGTATCCTTTGATCCTGTAATCTTATTCATCTCAAGAAGTAGAATGAAACAAGTTGGTCCCTTAGTTCTGCAAACAATACGATCAACTCATTTAAGTTTACGTACATCTACAATGAGCCCAAGAGTTGACTGGAATCAAGTGTCTCTTGTGGTCAGTCCCATGTACCGGGGAGGGGCAACGCCATCAGAAATAGACTGAGTCTCAAATCCACTGCTATTGGCACACGTGATAAAACAAATCAAATTCACCTTTATTTGAAATTTCACAAAAGGTCCAGGTTTGAATCACAAACTACTACAAATGCTGTTTCTTCCAGGTGTAGGGACACACTCTCTCTACCCAATCTCCCCTTTTAGAGTCCAAACCTGGGCCTAACAGAACACTAACAAGTTGAACAATTACCCCAAATCTTCTCTAGGTCAGTGTAAGGAAGTACCAAAAATTCTGTTATCTTACTAAGCATTCTGCATCCTATGTTTATCCTGTCCTTTAAAATTTTATTTTATGACTTTACCTGAGGCATCCAAATCCTTGACCAAACAAAAAGGACAGAAACATCATCAGATTATTACACAAAATATTTTTTATATGCACCATCCTGGGAAAACTGTTACGGTAGATTACTATATCAGTTTCTTAATATCCCTTGCTTACATTCTTTGTGCGAACCTAAATATTCTATATCAGGCCAGATTTAATGGAATGAAAAAAACCTTGTTTTCTGGTAAGCATGTGGTCCTCTGTAACATGTCATCCATGTAGACCTGGCTGTCCCTTTCATGCTGAAGAAAAGGGCAGAGACAGCAAGCATCTCTCAGAGGCCAGAGGAGAGATGTGCTGTGTCTGTCTGATCAGCACCAGAATGATCCTAGCTGTTTAGAAAAGAAAATAGTTTTCACTAGGTAGCTGTATCAGAAAACCTTCCTGTCCCTATTCCTGTTCAGACTTAAGGATCATACAGAAGAAAGCTCCCAGCAGACTATAATTTATCTTATCAGAGTTTCATCAAACCATTTCAGTGCTTTAGATACTTGGTTCACCTCACAGTTTTGTTTGCTGTGTTTGGTTGAGCTACAGAAGAAATGAAAATAAAAAAGAACCAATTACTTTGGGAATTCTTGGCTGCATTAATATAAAACCTCTGTAAATGTAAGAATGATTTGTTAACTATTACTTTGGGTCTTGAAAATATGTTTCTTTCTTTTTAAAAATGAACACAAATCCTACACCATGGGCACTCTTATTTCTAGTATTTAAAGGTCCTAGATTTTTGCTGAGTTGTTCTCCATATCTACCATACATGGTAGATAAATTTTATGATGCTAAAGTCCAAAAGTTCTAAAGATCTAATGGAGAGGCTGATTCATTAAGAAAGGATGAAATTGCATTTAGCATAGTTTTGGTACTAAGAGTTTCTTGCTGATTTCTGGGTTTGCTGGATATAACAAGATATATAAATTCTTCAAACCTAAGCAAAGTCAACCGTAAAAAAAAATGATGAAAATACTGTCTATAATATCTAGTGAAATCATTAAATCATCACTTAGTGATACTTACCTGAAATTTAAGTAATTCTTAGTTTTTATTTAAAAATTCACAAAAGGAAAATTTTAATTCTCAGACTTAATTTTTTTTTTTTTTTTGAAACTAGGTCTTGCTATTGTTGCCCGTGGGACTGCATGTTCACGTTGCCCAGGGTACCATGGACTCAAGCAATCCCCAGCCTCACCTTCCCAAATAGCTGGGATTACAGGCGCATGCCACCATGTCCAGCTATTTCTTTGGAACTCGGTCTCGCTACGTTGTACCGAGTGGACTCAAACCACGATCCATGGTTCCCACCACGGCTTCCTAGGCATGCACTACCATGCCCAGCCTCAAACTTAATATTAACATAGTATTAAGACGAAACTATTACTTACATCTTTCTACGTAAAATGGCAGGAAACTATAATAAGGTTATTTAGAGACAACTTCTACAATATCCATGCTGGGTGTGGTGGTGCATGCCTTTAATCCCAGCCTAGGAAGGGAGGCTTGAGTCCAGGGCAACATAGTGAGACTTAACCTCAAAAAAAAAAAAAAAAAAGTCTACAATACTCATTTGACTACACTATAAAACTGGGTGTATAAAATGTGTTATTATCATTACTATTTTAAGCTCTATGAATATAGTAAATATTTTTCCTCTAAAACCAGAAACAAAGAGGATGTCTACTCTCATCACTTCAACTTTGATCTGAAGATACAGTTAATGCAAAGACATGAAAAACAAATAAAAGGCATAAAAGTTGTAGTCGCTGTTATTCACAGAATATACTGTGCATTTATAAAACCCTATAGAATTTATAAAAAAGAAAAACCCAAGCCTAGGAGAACCAAATTGCTAATTTACCAAGGTCATAAGCTATAAGATCATACACATAAATCAACTCTTATTTCCATATTCTGACAACAAATATTTGAAAATAAAAAAATTAAAAGTTACACCTTTCACAATAGTATCAAAAATAGCAAATATCAAAGAATAAATCTAATGAAAGATGTGCAAGGCCCCCACTAAAAACTATATGATTTTACTGAGAGAAATTTGAGAAGACAAATATAGAAATGTGCTACAGTCATAACACAGTATAGTTAAGATGCCCATTTCTCCTAACTTGACGTAAACATCAAGTATAATCATCATCCTAGTTCTAGCCTTTTTTTGAAGAAACTGACAAGATAATTTTAAAATTTATTAGGACATGCAAAAGATCTAGACTGGAGGAAAAATCTTTACAAAAAGATCTAGAGCAAGAAAATCCTTAAAAGTTTACTTAATATTTTAAAATATATTTTGCCTGGAGAACTGACACTCCCTTGCTATTATAAAGTTAAAATAATTAAATCAGAGCTAAGCATTGGTATAAATTGTAGACAGCCTATTTCCACATAAGTAAATGAATTTTTGTTCAAGGCACTATATTAGTTCAATAGATAAATGAGGTTTTTTTTTTTTAAATGAACATTGCTGAAAAACTGGATATATAGATATAGATCTAGGTTGAAGTCTATCAATTCACAAACAAAAATTAATTTGAACTGAATCAGAGACCTTAAGGTAAAACCCAGAACTCTAAAGTTTATAAAAGAAAAATATTTTCACCATCTTGGGAAATGGCAAAGAATTTTTGGCAAAAAAAAAGTAATAATAATTTAAAAAATAAAAAAGAAAAGAAAAATATTTACACTTCATCAAAATTTAAAAAAACTGTATCTAATGAAGGACTTGTATTCATAACATAGAGGGTCAATAAATTAGTAGTAAAAAGGTGAACAATGCAATTAAAATGGGAAAAAGATATAAATAATTTATAAGAGATATATGAGAAGCATATAATAAGCATATGAAAAAATGTTTATCATCAGCCATCAAACAAACGCACATTAAAAGCATAAGACAATAGTTTATATCTACCTAAACCCTAATACACAAGGCTAACACTAGCAAATATTGGCCAGGATGTGGAGCAACTGGAACTCTAATACATTGTTGGTAGTAGTATAAAAAGTGGTGCAACTCAAAAGACTAAGATGATGGTTCACCAGTGATAAGGTGGTGGGAGAACCCCAGGATAGGTAACTATGTAAAATAAAATAAATAATATTTTAAAAAATGGTGCAGCTATTTTGGAGACCCGTTTGACAGTTTCTTAGAAAGTAAAACATTTATTTACCTCATGACCTAGGAATTTCACTCAGGACTTTAACAAATATAAGTGAAAAGATTTACCTACAAAATGAGTTGTACAAGAATGCTTTCAGCAAACTTAAACACACTAGTTGTAAACTGGAAACAATTTGAATGTCCCTCAACAGGAAAATGAATGAACACACTGAGGTATACAATGAAATACCAGTAATAAGGACTGAACTTTGACACCCCAAGCAACAAGAGTGTCTTTCCAAAGCATCCTGTTGAGAGTAAGAAGTTAAATAAAATAAACATAATGTATGAGCCCACACATATGAAAGAAAAGAACTCTACAGTGATACAAGTGACAGTGGCTCCCTGGAGGGGGGAGGGAATTGACTAGACAGAGATATTAAAATACTTTCTGGAGGAGTTTTGTGGTAAGGGGGGCATCAAGGGAAAAATCTCAACTGGTCACGGAGCTTCTTCTCCATCTCTTTGTTATCCACAACTCTGGTAACTCTTTGGTGTGGGTTCCCCATAATACTACAGTAATACTGATTACACAGTGGGATTCCTTGGAGGAGGGATCTGCAATGCAGACTGTAAATATGTGTAAAATGTTATCTGTATCATGGAAATAAACAAGATCACCCAAATGAGAAAAGCAAAGGCTCTTTATTCTGAGCTTGATACCGTGAGGCAATCAGCGAATGTCACCAGTGTGTTGACAGAGACTGAAAGGCAGGGAGGGGAAAGCTTTGCAGTGGAAAGAAGGGACAGCTTCTGAGTGCCCTGAATCAAGACTACTGGCACGGGGAGCTGTAGGGGCTAGCTAAAAGTAGGGCAGCCGAAGTGGTTGGTTAGGAGAACATATGTGGCCTTTCTGGCTGGTGGAAATAGGGACAAATATTAGGGGAATTGTTAGCTATTAATCAGGTCTTGAGGCCACTCTAGGAAAACTGTTACAGAAATTATTTAGATCCTGGATGGTCACGATAGAGAGCAATCTGGCTTCCAGAAAAAGTTTGAGTCACAACATTCTGTCTTCCTGGGTTTATTGTAGACAAGGCAGGTTATCGGTGAGTTTCTGTATTTATCTATGATCTGGTCACTTCATTTGTATAGGTAGTCTCTCAGTATTCATTACATCAGCGTGATTAATGGGGAGACTGGGAGTAAATACACACTTCTTACTGCTAACTGCCTAGTATGAGGTAAACTAAAAGTACATTTGAAGAATATTAATTAAAAACACGAAGCACCAGTTGGGAGCTAAGATAGTGCTTAGAGAAAAATACATCTGTGCTACCAAAAAAAAAAAAAAAAAAAAAATCTAACCTGTGAAAACCAGGATACAAAGAATTCCAAGATGAACAGGTAGTTGCTGGAAACCTCCCTATGTGAGGCTTTGAAAACTTGAACTGAAAGTCTAAATTTATGTTTATCATTTTTTTTCAATTTTAAAGAAATTGAGGTAGAATGCATATAACATAAAATCCACCAATTTAAAGCACACAATTCAGTGGCTTTAGTGTGTTTACAGTGTTATATAACCATCACTACTAATTTCCATCATGCCAAAGGAAATCACAGTATCTGTCAGTTCCATCCCATCTCTATCTGGCTCCTTGCAACCTGTTATCTGTCTCTATGGGTTTGCCTCTTCTTGACAACTCCTGTAAGTGGAATCACAGAATATGTGATTCACTTATGAATCACATTCACTTAGTATAATGCTTCAGAGCCCCATCCAGTGTTGGAGCACATATCAATTCCTTCTTCATGGCTGAATAATAACCAGCTGATAGGGCTTTATTCCTTGTATTCCTTTCTAGAGCTCGATAATATACCACTATATAAATATATCAGGTTTCGTCTGCCCATTCATCAGTAGGTTGGGCTTGGATAGCTTCAACTTGCTGGCTACTACCAATAATGATTTACAAATATTTATATACAAATTTCGGGGTTAACACCTGATTTCACTTCTCTTGGGTGAATACCTAGAAGTACAATTGCTGGGTCAGATGGTAACTGATGTTTAGGTTTTTGAGCAGTTGCCAAACTGCTTTCCAGAGTATCTGCACCATTTTACATTTTTAGCACAATGTGGCAATTTTTCATGTGTCAGGCTACAGCTAACTGAAGGGAAAGAGACCTGGGCCAGACACTCTGTTAATCAGCTTCCTGGTCACTGTTCACCTAGAACTGCTTGGGATTCTGGGAGGCGTACCTGTGCTCCTGGTCCAGTAGCTCAATTATTATCACCTGGGAGGTGGGGCTAGGGCTTCTTCAACAATGCTGGAGGACCAGAGGAAAGAGCACAGGTTTCCTTATTCTTCTCTCTTTAAATCATTTTAAATATATTTTTTATTTTTTTCATTTTGTTGGGGAGGGAGGAGAATAGCTTTTTAAAGGCAGGAGGCACTTTTGAAAAATTCACTTTTAATGGAGACAGTGCAAAATGATCACAAGAAGCAAGTGAAAACCTTACTTATGCCCTTTGAAAGTTAAAACCCATTCCAAGTTTTGTTCTATTTCTCTTAACCTGAATGAAAAGTTTATTAGCATCAGTTACTGACTCCCATCCTCCTAAATTGTAGCTGCCCTTATTAAAGAGATATCCTACATCTGCAGACGGCAGATTCCATCACATTTCTACAGATCTGTCCAGGAAGTCTGACTTGTTATTGCTTGAAACTGCTTTCACACGGAAATGAATAACTGGAAATTATCAACTAGTTACCTTCCTTGGAATTAAAATTTAGAGAATTATAGAAGTGGTCTTAGATTCTAGTTATTTATCTCCTGTTCAAATCTCCTCAAATATTTGTACAATTCTGCTTTCAAATAATTGTAAAATATGTTCTCCTTAGCAAAGAATTTTTGGAATATTAGAAATAGGTTCTGACATAAAAAATTAAATTCCGACTCATTTGGGAAAACAATTTTAGAAAAAAATCCCATCTTCTCCAGGTCAAGAAATTCAGTAGAAAGTCTACTGCTCAAAGCTAAAAATGTAGGGGAAAAAATGGAAATGTTTTCCAAATATCAAGAATGGGTTAAGTATATACTTCACATTTTATAGCTTATTACTTTTGAACTTAGAGTGGCTAATTTTCCGAGATCCTAAGTAAAGAACACTGGTTTTAGTTAATGCAGTTTAATGGTGAATGGTCGACACATTTGGAGTTATACTGTCTGGATTCAAGTCCTATTTTTTAATAATCAGGTAAAAATTTTTAAAAAAGAAATACATATATAGAAACTGAAAAAACAAATCCTAATTCTTACTGCACAATCTTGTGCTTACTGCACAATCTTGGGAATGTTGCTTTATTTCTTTAAGCTTTGGCTTCCTCCTAAGTATAATATGGACTACAGTAGATCCATCTTCTAGCGTTGTGGCTGTGAGCATCAAATGGAATAAATTAAGTGCAAATGCTTGTGCACCTGTAAGCTAACGCAAGATGATTTCTGAATTATGTGTGACATTTGGATTCAGACTGTTAGTGGCGCCTGCTTTCTCTGAGAGTGAAGGCAATGATTCTCACCTAATTTTTTGGCTCAGGCATGGCAATCTCCTTATCCTTTGCTTAGCAAAAAAAGGAACAGTGAAAATTCTCAACATACCATAAAAAGCTACCAAATTACAAGTAAATAATTAATGAAGATGTGAAATAGCTTTTGATGAGACTTTCATGAGGTGATGTCTGGATGTGGTTTTTTTTTTTCCTTAGGGAATATAATGTTTAAAAAAATCTAAGCTTGAGAGGCAGGGAGGAGGGTTCAAGAAAAAAAAAATCTAAGCTTGAAGCAAAAATGCAGATGTGGCATAACCTAAGCATTAATAGGTAAGGTCAGCATCTGGACCATCAGCTCCTTTCCACTCTACCAAGCACCAGCAAGTAACTGGAAACATTTCAAAGGTTCAGATGAAGACAATCATTGGCTACAGACACATCTGGTTGTTTCGAAAGTTGTGAATCACTATATTCTAGTATAAGAGGTGTTAATTGCTCATCTGGCCCAAGCTGCATATAATATTATCAGTATATTGTATCCTTTTTTCCTATTTTCCAAGGACTAATATCTAGGTATCTGGGAAAACTTCCTTGGCATCAGATCTAGTATGGCTCAAGTTCCATTTCCATAAGATACTAAATCTCCCTCTTAGTTAGTAGAACAAAATTACCTACTCCGAGGTGATGAGGATTATTAAATGAGACTGTGTACATACAGTGCTTATCACAGTATATTAAGAATTCAGTACATGGTTTCTATAATTATTATGCCAACTTCAAAACAAAGAAGAGAAAAGTGTAAGGAAGAAAAAATGTCACCAAGCTACTTTTAACTTTCAGTCATTCTTTTTCTAGATATAGTTTGTCTTTATAAAGATCTACTATCATAGTGCACAAATCAGATGCATTTTGGTTTGGTCTTTTGGCCTATTGCTATATTTCCCCACACCATTAGCCAGAAGTTTTTTTCTTTGAGACTAGGTCTTGCTATTTTTGCCTGTGGAACTGCAGGCTCACGGTTGTCCAGGGTACCACAGATTCAAGCAATCCCCAGTCTCAGCTTCCCAGGTAGCTGGGATTACAGACATGCACCACTACGCCCAGCTATTTTTGGGACTAGGTCTTACTATATGCCCCTGGCGGGACTTGAACTGTGATCCCTGGCCCTGGCAGTGGTTTCCTAGGCTATCACCTACAGGCATGCGCCACCAAGCCCAGCCAGCCAGAAGTTTCTTTGAGGCTTATAACAAAATAGTTTTTCCCTAGTGATGAAGCTCCTGGGGATGACATAGTCTTGTTGCCTCATCTTCCTACCACTTTGGGGTCTGATCTCCTGGTCTTGAGATGCCTCAAGTCTGTCATGATCATAGCTTAAGACCACTACAAAAAGATCTCCTAAGTCATTACAGAGTGTGAGCCAGGGCAGACCCCTTAAATGCCCAAAGGCAGCACTCTGCAGGCCCGATGGAAGGTGGTGTAGAAAGCCTTACATTCCATTCCACAGCCATCTGCTCGACTTTTTCTCGAATTTTTCTCCCACACAGCACAACAGAAGCTGCTAAAAAAACAAAAACAATGCCCCCAAACCTGCTCATCTGCCTTAAGCTGCTTCTTCCTGTTCACCTTTTCTGATACTTTCTCTTCAAAGAAAAAAGACCAATTATTTGGCTGAAGTATTTTTAAATACTACCAGGATATCAAATTTCAATTTTATCATTTGAGTTGCCCCAATTGTACTACACATGCCGATGTGACCTTTATTTTCATCGATGCTACCTTTTGCTTTTACAGAGAATAATTACCTAATTGTGGAGTCCAAAAGTCACCTCTAGAAAGTGAAATACCAAATAAAAATTGAATTTAAAGACATTTGTCAAGTTTTTTTAGGAGGGATTGTAGAATCATTGTTACTATTGTTCTTAAACAGTTCTCCAGAAGAGCGATGGGCTCAAGGCTATGTAATGAAGACATTAAAATTAACCAAGAAAGACTGAGGCACTTAGTCTCAGGCTAAGGCTCAGGTCAAAGGCTGGCTTTGTTGCTGATGAACTGAGAGACCTCAAGATCACACATCCCTGAACTTCTTCCACCTCAAAAAAAACAGGAAATACAATCTCTCCTCTCCTGTATCAACCTTAAGAAGCTTTTAACCCGAACCAGATTGAAGTAATACATGTACAAATTGTCTGTAGCTTGTAAAGAGCCATACAAACAGAAGAGGGAAAATATTTTGCTTTTAGGTAAAATGGCAGGGGAAGAAAGAGACCATCTCAAATGCATCCTAGCTGCCCTTTGAGTTTTTACCTGTATAGTCAACAACCCTGCTAAGATGCTGAGAAAAGAACATTCTGAATCATTTCACCCTCGGCTTCCAGTTTCTCTATATCCATGCAGCATGCTAGTTAAAAGGCTGGCTACCTCCATGCTGTGTTAGAGGAAATCCAAGTGTTAGAACAAAACAGACCGGCATGCTATCTCAAGGGCCTTATGCCAGCTACAGAGGGACTGAGGAAAGTTACGGAATTAATGGTGGGAAGGACTAGGTCACTGAGGTTATAAGACTTTAAAACTAGACAAAAGGTCTAAACAGCTTAGAATTTAAAGACATGTCAAGAGATGGTTTTTCCCAAGAAAAAAGAGGGGAGTCATTATCCAAACCCCTAGACAAGTGAAGCATTCTGTGAAGCTATTAAACGTGACTCCTCCAAGAGCCTGACATCTGATTACATTTAAAATTCATTTTTTGCATTCCTTTTCCTTCCTCCCCCAACCTCCTACTTTCCCTCCTCTGATTTTGCTCCATTTCAGTCCCTTCTGGAAGTCCAGGTCCGGCTTTACACTGGGGTCCTTAGCCTTTCCTGGCCCCCTGTTCGTCCCCGCACATGCCCTATCCTTGACATCATGGATGCACATTCCTCTTTGGAAAAACACATCTCATTTTTAGAGGACTTAGGAAATGATTCCACACTGCTCGACTCTTATATGACAGATAGATAACTGTGTTTTAAATTCCAAGCTGTTTTCCTACGAGGGACAGAAGCAATGGTGGCTCCAAACCCGTCAGACCTCTTGGTGGTGAGCGGCATTCTCATTCTATCCGGGCAGGATCTGCTGACCATGGGCATTCAGTCCAAGCAGATTGGGAGAGGGAAACGGAGGCTGAGAGAGACTCACAGAGGAGGGGAGAAAAAGAAGAGGTGAAATAAAGGGGAAAAGGAATAGTTAGAAAGAGGGTAGGAAAGATGGGTAAGTGGGGTAAGGAATAAAGTAAAGGAGGAAACAAGAGGGAGTGAAAGGAGGCTCGAGGGACAAATCCACCACCAAGGAAAGGAAATGCAGAAA
>PVHY01002627.1:47621-102850 GCA_004024945.1 Uropsilus gracilis | reverse complement strand
GCAGGCTCGGGAAGATGCGTGACGAGCGGCTGCCCTGGCTGTAGCCGCTGTAGCCGCTGTAGCTGCTGCGCCGCTCGCGCGCGCGGATGGGGATGAAGAGCGAATCCCGGCGGCCCTCGCTCTCCTCCACCGTGCTGTGCTCGTCGTCGGCGAACTCGTTCTCCGAGCCCGGGTCGCGGAAGCGGCCAGGCCCCCTGAAGCTGAAGATGCTGCTTTTGCTGTTGTGGCGGGAGAGGAACGGGGAGCCTGGGATGCTGAGCAGTGACTGGAGGGCGGAAAGACACACACAGAGAGAAGCAGGTGAGGATACATGGAAGCTGACCCCTTATACGGGGTGAGCAAAGGTTAGGAGCTTCCCAGCCCGACTCCATCTTGCATTCCTGTGGGATCCAGAAAACCACTCTGGATGCAATACACCTTGACCCAGTAACACCTTGACCGAAGCCCTTGAGGTATACTGCTCGGGGAGCTAACCCATTGGTAACACGTCGGTGCCCGCTCCACGGTGTTGGGGCTCACATGGAATGTGCCTTTAATTTGCCCAATTTAGACTCAAATGCCTCACTCAGCATAAAGGAGAGAATTTAGCAGTGCAATGGTACTTGTCATTCTCTTAATGAGGACTCGCCCCAGAGGTCAAGTACTATGCCAACAGCCATCTTTCCACTTTTTTTGCTTAGTTGAAAATTATTTCTTGCCCCTTCTCCACTTTAAAGTCAGTGTACTTTTTTCTTGAAATGTTTAAATGTTTATGAATTATGTAACTTCCCAGCACTGACATTTTTAAATGAAACGCTTCTTTAACACTTAAGATTTTTTCTTCATTTCTTTTTCTCTTTCAACTCATACTTCCATTAGACATTCCCTAGAAAATTTTATGCTAATATATATTTTAGGTTTTAATGTATTTCACTGACCTTTGAATATTTTATGTGACAATAAACTGTACTTAAATTAAAAAAAATTTTCCTGGAACCATGTGTCTTAAGAAATTAAAACATTCTCCTGGCTTAAGTTCTTATTATAATTCTTACTAACACATGAATCCAGATATACAAATGTATTATACATTGCAAAGCAATTGCTGACATTAAAAATAAAAAAATTATACAAAACAGTCTGTTTCACTCCCATATGTAAATAATAAACTAGAAGAGAAAGACAGCAAGAAAACAGTCCTACTTACAGCAGTATCAAAGGGTATTAAAAGTGCAGGAATAAACCTAACAAAGGAGTTGAAAAACCTTTTGCAAAAAGACCTATTGCAAAAACTATAATACAGAATTAAAAGAAAAGAAAGAGAAGACAGAAGGAAATGGAAAGATCCAGTGTTCATGGATTAGAGAATTAACAGTATTAAAGCATCTATCTTACCCAAAGCAATATATAGATTCAATGCAATCCCTATCAAAGAATGCTATCAAATGGCATTCTTCAAAGAATTAGAGCAAATATTACTAAAATATACATGGAACCACAAAGGACCTCAAGTCAGTCTTGCAAAACAAAACAAAACAAAACAAAAAAACAGGAATAGAGATCTTATGCTCCCAGACCTCAAAATATACTAAGGATACAGTAATCAAAACAGTATGGTTTTGGAATAAAAATAGACACACAGATGAATAGAATAGAATTGTCAATCCACAAATAAATACAATATAATTGCAGTTAATCTATAACAAAGGAACCAAGAGTATACAATGGAGAAGAGAAAGTTTTTTCAATAGATAGTGCTGGGAAACCTGAGCAGCCACTTGAAGAAAAATGAAACTAGATGACTGCCTCACACCATACAAAAAAATTAACTCAAAATGGATTAAAGACTTGGAATTAAAGCCAGAAACCATAAAATGCATATTCTGAAAGCACAGACAAAACACTCCATGACATTGGCTTCAGTGGTGTCTTTGGGACTTGACTCCAATGGCAAGGAAAACAAAAGCAAAAATAATGTGACTACATCAAATTAAAAAGTTACTCTACAGTTAAACTATGGTTAAAACAAAAAGACATACTGAGTGGGATAAAATATCTGCACAACCTACATGTGACAAGGGGCTAATGTCCAAGATCTACAAAGAACTCGCACAATTCAGTAAAAAGGGGGATAAAACCCAGTTGAAAAATTGGGCAGAAGTGCTAAATAGACACTTTTCCAGAGAAGAGATACAAAGTGGCCATTAGGCACATGAAAAAATGTTCAATATACTTATCAGGGAAATGCAAATCAAAATCACAATGAAATGCCATCTCATTCCTGTGAAAATGGCCTATACCAAGGAAGATGGACAGATGGAGGGAGGGACGAAAGAAGAAAGAGGGAGAGGGGGAAGAAACAACAATATTGGTGGGGATATGGAGAAAAAGGAACCCTCGTACACTGTGGAATACAGGCTGGTTCAGTCACTATGGAAAACAGTAAGGAGGCTTCTTGAAATATTAAAAATAGATCTACCATATGATCCAACAAGTCCACACCTAGGTATCTACTTAAAGAATATGAAACCACAAATTCAAAAGAATGTACGTACTCCTGTGTTCACTGCCGCACTCCTAATGATAGCCAAGTTATGGTAATAATTTCAGTGTTCAGCGACAGAGCAATGGATTAAGATGTGGTATATATACATGATGGAATACCACTTGGCTGCCAAAAAAAAAAAAAAACCCTCAAAAATAAAACAAAAACAGTGAAATCTTGCCATTTGCAACAACATCGATGGAACTGGAGGGTAGATGGTAAGTGAAATGAGTCAAAAGAAGAAAGACAAATACTGGATAATTTTACTTATATGTGGAATATAGAGAAACAAAGCAAAACAACTGATTTTAACCTAAACAAACCCTAGAAATGTAACTGCAGAACTGAGGCCACTGGAGGGGGAGGAGGAAGGTTGTAGAAACAAAGTGAGGAGGGGTGCACGGGTCTGTAGTGACGGACTGTGGGTGCTTTGGTGGTGGGGTGTTGACACACATCTGATGAGGTACCATTGTAGTCCTCTACATATTACATAGTTTTGTAAACCAATGGTACCTCTATAAGTGAACAAATGAGTGAATGAATAAAACATGGTTGAACAATTATAAAACAGGAAAAAAATTTAAAAATATCTCTTAATGAGATGGATAAGTTTCTTAAATTGGTGATTTCATGTTTAAATACTTATTTAGTATTATTAGAATTAGACATTGTTCAACATCAATCATCATGCCTTTTCTAATACTAGATTTTAAGTGTTGAGAATCTTACTGTCATGTAAGTGGTATCTTGGAACAAAATAATTTCATTATAGCAATGTCACTCAATTCTTTGAACTCCTTCCAAATAATATGCCAAATAATATGCTATGGTAAGCTATCAGTAGAATTTATTTAATTATCTATCAGTTGACAATTAAATTAGGTCCTGTTTCAATTTTGCTGAAGGCAAAGAGTTTAAAAACTACCCAATTTGCCAAAGAATTTATTACCTATTTGTTAGAAACATTCCATTTAGTAATTTCTGAGGATACCTGAAAAGTTATACTTACTATTTACTAATGATTATATGGGTTGTTCTTATAGGTGTTATTTTTCTACTTAAAAGAAACTTATTTAATGCAAAAGGAAATGATGGTATAATAAAAATACATTATTTGCTATATATCATCATTGCAAATATTTCTTTAATAAAATAATTTTCTTATCACATTTTTTAAATATATTTTTATCCCAACCTTAGAGCCACAGATTTAGCTCATTCAAAAAAATGTTCACATAGGTTTTAATAATGAGCAAAGGTACCAAGTCCTCAGTGTCAAAGCAGCTGACCAAATCTTACTTTTGGAAGAAAATATGGCCATGTTATTCATTTTTATTTAACAAATGGTAATGTGCATCACTGTGATAACCACACTGCTCCTGAACTTAAAATCCGTGTGTCCCTGATTATAATTCTGTTTCACTCTTCACAGAGGTCCCTAAGAGACAGGTAAATTCAGAAAGCCTTACAACAAATTTAAGTCTCCTGGATTAAAGGAAACTTTGTTGATATTGATAATTTCTTTTCTTTTTTTTGAGACCAGGTTTAGCTATGTTAACTGGGGTAGTCCTGATCCCATGGACTCAAGTGATCCCCAGCCTCAGCCACCCAGGTAGCTGGGATTACAGGCACCCACGACCGCACCCACCTGCTTATGTTGCTCAGGGTAGTCTCAAACCTGTGAACTCAAGAGATCCCTGACCTCTTGTCTCCCAGCGCTTGTATTATAGGCATATGCTACCACAATTGGTACACTTGTTTGGCATCCCAAAGATAATCTGTACTTGAGGACAATGTATTACCTAAGATTTGGGATGAAAGAGCAGTCTGCCTTCTTGTAAAGTGGAAGAAGGTTGACTGAGAAAAGAGGGAGACTGGGGTAACTCAGACTTACCCTGACCAGTAAGCTAGTGATCTGGAAGTCACCATTCCTTAAGCTCAGTGTGCCTGCAAAGTCCTCAAGGACTCCAGTTTGAGAAACACCACTCTGAGAAAAAAACTTGACTTGAGACAAGTCCCCCTGCGATCTGGGGATACCTAGTTTACCCAATTGTGATTCTGAAGGAACTTTCAAAGTAACTTCTCATTATATGAGTTTTGCCTTAAAGATTAGGCCTTAAACTTCTTAGAAAATAGTTCTTCGTGGGCTAGGACCATACCAGGATGGTGTGTGCACTGTAAGTGTTAAATAAACCTTTTGAAATAACACTTAGATAACTCCTCTTTGACATTTCTACCCATATCTTTATGTCACCTAGAACAGAACTCCATGTCTGGCTCTACATGCAAATGCTCTCACTCCTCTGTTCTCAGGTTGATACATTTTCTTTGGATATTTCTAGTTCCATCATACTCTATTCTTTCACTTGTCTTTACTTTGTTATCTAGACTTTCCCTTTTTGGCTCAAAGTAACTCTGATTTCTGAGACAATGAATGAATTTGATTACTGAGGGTCACATCCAGAAAACAACTAATTACAGATCATATATACATAACGTCGCTGTTTAGTGCATATCATATATTATATTTACATCTCTAGAGGAATGGATGCAGGTATGTAATACCTCCAGCCTCTCTCTTGATCACACTAACGTGCTGCTCTTTGACCCCACTCCTGTGACAGAGAAGAGGCTGCTTCGTTAGATTCCAGATACACGACTCCATTCATGAGAGAATGGTGTCACTGTGTGTGACAGTGCACACACGGCCACCTTATATTTCTTCTCTCATATGGTCACATTGGTAAAGGGGTTAGGGCCTTCTCCAGCTCACTACCTATGACTCTCCTTAAATGTATGTTCCAGCATCCTCACTCACTTATTCCCCTGAACCAACTTGTAAAGTGTGACTCACAGACTAATGCTAGTATATGACGTGTGTCCAGCTTGTGACAAGGCAAGAAACACAAATGAGAGATGCATTAAAAACTTGTACAGCAATTAAGCTGGGCATGGTGGCATGTGCCTATAGTACCAACTTCCTGGGAGGATGAGGCTAGGGAACACTTGAGTCTGTGGGTTTGAGACAATTTTGGGCAACATAGCGAGACCATGTCTCTTAAAAATTAAAAAGAAAAGAAACTTGTACAGCAATTAGACATTGTCACAACATCTGAAAAATATAACCATTTTTGTCGAGATTGTTACTGTATCTTATATTACTATCAGTTCATGGGAAAAAGAGCCTAGTCCTTTACCACGGGTAGTTGGAAAAGCACTTCTCCAAACAAAGTAGCTGATTAGGAGACAGTTAAGTGACTTAAAATGTACCTATAGTTTTGTTTTCATCAGGATTGGTAAGGGACAGACAGAGACAACTGCCTTGGAAAGAGAATTTATAATTTCTTGTTCCCACGAGAAGAGGCAGGTTGTACCAGGTCATGTGGGGACTAGAACTGGAAAGGAGAAAAGGAGCCAGAGGGGGAGGATGGCCAGAACTTCTACTGTGGTATCCTTGATAGGAAACGCAGACACCAAGGCAGCCCAGGAACAGCCTTGAGTTGGGTAGTGTGAGTAACTGAGGGCCGGCTTGGCTCTAGCGTAGTCCCAACCTTCTTCCCCTACAAATACCCTTTTGCCTTCCATAGCTCTGAGCCTCTCCATCACAGTACTTTCTATTACAGTTCTCTATATGCATGCTTTCGCTCTCCTTTTCAACCAGTTATAAGTTTTATTTATTTGTTGTTTATTTATGTACTTATTTTTTTAGAGACTAGGTCTTGCTATGTTGCCCAGGGTAATCTCGAACCCGCAGACTCAAGTGATCCCTAGCCTCAGCCTCCCAGGTAGCTGGGATTACAGGTGCATGCCACCACGCCCAGCTATTTTTTTTGAGACTAGGTCTCGTTATGTTGCCCCGGGGAGTCCTGAGCCCGCAGACTCAAGTGATTCCTAGCCTCCACCTCCCAAATAGTTGGGATTACAGGCACGCGCAACCGCCCCTGGTACAGTTCTAAGTTTTAAAGGGTACAGTGCCTGATGCATCTTTATATCTCTTAGCGTGCTCTGTCCATAGAACATACACTGTTTAGTTTGATTTACATGTTTTTAGACTATACACTGCAAACTATCCATTCACCCTATTTGCCCCATCTTTCCACTGGTCACTGCCTCACTTCTCATGGCAAGTTTCTCTGGATCGAATCCACAATATGTGTCAGGCAGAGGCTAGCCTACTTGGCATATGAGGTCTGCATATCAGGAAAGAGGTTTGATTTACCTGATGCATGATCATCAAATACCTACTGTGCAACATGGTTTCTGCCCTCTTGGAACTGTGATCTAGTAGGAAATACTACATATTATATAAGCTTCTATACACTAGGCTATTCTTAACCTTAAGGCAAGTGTTAAGGAAGACAGGAAACAGGAAGATAAAGATCAATTCAGTAACCTTAGTTATTAAACTCTTAGAAATCAGGATATTGAGACAATATACACTAAAAGGAAACAAGTTATCTTCTACTCCTTAATTCCTGTTCCACTTTTGGCAAGAGAGTTGACTTTGTGGGAGGGGAAAAGATTATCTGATCCATTTCTCCCTGTTCCCAGTATTCAATCCTGAGCTCACTGCTCCGGGGAAAACATTCTGACTGCAGGAGGCTGGTCCCTCCCCAGTCTCCAGAGATAGGGTCTTGACTCTAGTAACTCCTGGGATCCAGGCTACTTTATGGGATGGGTGGGCTTTACTCCTGTTTTCAAAATCTCAGAAGATCTGGCAGTACAGGAAACCAATGTGCTTTGAGCTGTGGTATAGAGGCCTAGGTGCACTTGTGGTTAGGACAAGAGAAGAAACACCTGACCAGACCATGTGAAGGTGAGAGGACAGGGTTGGCTACTGACTGTGTGTAGGAACAGAGGCTCTTCAGAAGGACCGAGGTTCAAATTTCGGCTCTACCACCTACTAGCTGTGTAACCTTGGGTGAGTTAGTTTATCTCACCAGTCTCAGTTTCCTCAGTCATTCTCCAGACAAAATTAGAAAAGTGCAGGCAAGTCCTAGGACAAAAAACATTCCCACCGTATGAGGTTTTGAAGCACACTTGGCAGTGAGCCATGGCATCTAGGAATCTACAATTTTTATGCAGATGGGGAAATCAGAGGAAGTGGACATTTTCATGCAAAGCAGGACATTTCAGAGGCCTAATTTCATTTTTCTGAGCGAGGGTGCAATCAGCACAACTCTGTGCCAAAGGCTATAGATTAATCAGAGACCATTCAGCAGCCGGTGCCAACTGCACGAAGGTGTTCATTAGCGAGCTGTGATGCTCTCAAGACACAGGTCACATCACTACAAAGTGGCAATCACTCCTTTCCCCACAGGAGAGGGACTAGGGGAAAGGAAAGGTGTAGTCAGGAGAGAGATGGCTTGGGCAGTAAGCCCTAGAAGGGGTTCCATCAGATTGAGAAAAATTCTCCAATCTGTCCAACAAGTATGAGTGCTACCCATGTGCAAGAAGCACTTCTTGTCTAAAAGAGATAGAAACATAAGCAAATCTGGTACCATGCAGAGGAAAATGCAACACATCAAGAGGTAAACAAAGGTAAATTGACCCCTTCTCATGGGGGTGGAATGGGTGGGTCAGAGGGGCTCTGGGAGAAGGATGTGAAAAATAAAATATGATATGGACATCCAGAGATGGCAAAGCAGGGCACCGTAGAGAGGGTGTTTCTGGAGCAAAGGGCATTATGAGAAGCTGACAGTGTATCTGGTATCTGAGAGGGCACCGATTGGATGTTAGAAAGGCAGGCTATGTCTAGGGGAGTAGGAGAGGGATTCCTCTGAATTCCATGCCAAAGACCTGGGATATCATTAATCAAGCAGAGTGGGTCTGATTAGGGAAGTCTCCTCCCCCTCCCTGTAATCACTGGTCTAAGCTGCCCATATTTACTGAAAACTAGAGGCTGTCAGGTGTTACTTTCTCAGCTTCCTCCTTACTACACACATTCTCATATCTATCCTGTTTCTTTCCTGGCATTTTGGGTGGACAAGGTGCCCCTTCTTGTTAGAGACTACATCTAGTTTCACAACTTCTAAGATTGTACTGTATTTTCTTATCTATTTCATGCTATTTTTTACCTTCATTCCCCCACCAGATTATAAAAATGTGAATTTTCACCCATACTCTAAAAAAAGCTTGAAGGTGGTGTCTATACTCATTGTCTCAGCCTCTTGCTCACCATGGCTCCATCTGTACACCCTGCAATGAAATGTGTCCTTCATGTTCTCAGCACTTTAGAGTCCTAGATCCACTTCTGATCTCCCCAAGCATCTTTGTCAAATTTCAATCATTAACCACTCCCCCACATTCTCCAACCCTTCTTGCTGTTTCCTGGCATCACTAAACTCTGGACTTTTTCTTTTTCTTTGTTTTTTGAGGCAGGTCTTTCTATGTTGCCCAGGGTAGTCCTGATCCTGTGGACTCAAGTGATCCCCAGCCTCAGCCTCCAGGTAGCTGGGATTACAAGCGTGTGCCACCATGCCCAGCTATTTTTGGAGACTAGGTCTAGCTATGTTGTCTGGGGTAGTCTCAAATCCACGAACTCAAATGATCCCTAGACTCAGCTTCCCAGTGCTTGGACTACAGGTATGCGCCACCACATCCAGTAAACTCTGGGTTCTTTTAGCTCCTCTGGGCATCTCACTGGTTCTCTATTATGACTCCATCTCTGACACCTGCAAACACAGATGGTCCTTCCCTGGCCCACCTGCCTTTACCTGATGTGTCCCATGAGGTGAGAGGTCAACATCTCTCAGTTCAGGATCTCCCTCTGATGCCACCCTTTAACTGTGTTTGTCTAAAAGACTTCTCTACTTGGTCATCCCACAAATGTGCAAACCTGGGGTGTTCATACTGGATAGTACTTTTCTTCCAAACCAGATGTCCTTTTTTCTGTCTTACTGCTCCATTATCAACACACACAGGCACCACCTGAGTAATTCCTGTTTATCCTTTAAGCCTCTGCTTAGGAATTTACCTACTCTAGAAAATCTTTATTGAATATTCAGGTTGGGATAGCTCTGTAATCTCCAAAATACCCTGGTATGTATCAATTATGGAATAATACAGTTGATGTTTTTATAGAAAATTTTTTTTCATGTATGTAACTGCTCCACTACGCTGTAAGCTCCCCAGAGTAGGGGAAATGTTTCAAGCACCTTTGAATTTTCAACTCAACCCTTGAGACACACATAGCAGGTGCTCTGTAGCATTTACAAGGTCTGGTTGTGAGTAACAGGAGCTGTGTTTTAGGAAGTAACCTTCCTAAATAGCATAAAACAGAAAAGAAGGAAAGGACCTGAGGAAATAAACTGCAGTGGATAACTCTAATAGACAAAATACTAGTCTGACGTAAGGATTAACAGAACAGAGAGAAAGGGATGAACACAGAGATTATGTCATGATAAAATGCACAGGACTATGAAGAAGAGTTGAGAGATGCAAAAAAGAAGCACAATGAATTACCTCTGGGAAACAAGAAAAGATGGTAACACATTGCCACAAGCGGTAATTATAACCTACACTCTAGCATTTCCTAAAAATGGGTAATTAAATGACCTTAAAATTGGATTTTGTTCTTCTTTGAAACCCTGGACAATATTTCTAGTAATAGAGTAGGCTACAATTATTTGTAAATCCTCTCCCCTCTTTTCCCTTTAGTTTCCCCTTTTCAGCTGATGACTACAGGTTAATTTACCAGCATGGCACTACATATTTAGAATAATTACTTGAACTAGCTATACTTAAAAAAAAGGTGACCTATAGTGTTTCATAACTTTTTATAAACTACAATTACAGGCAATTCTTAAAGACAGATGTTTGAGTTAAATTCTGGTGCCCAACTGCTAAGAGGAGAGAAGTTCTCCTGGTGTGTTATGTCCTAAGGCTGGTGGGTATGAATAGACTTCATCGCTGAAGCGAGTCTGCCGAGGGTGACCCACTTCCCTGGGCCGGCTCTGGAGCAGAGCATGGAGCCAACATTTGACCAGAAGGTGCTCCCAATACCCTGCCAGCATTTCCCCCAGTATAGTGTGGAGCTGAGAAAGGGAGGCCTGGGGATGCAAAGCTAGGGCTGAACATCATGAAGTCCGAGGGGAATGTGAGAATCGAGGAAGATTAGGGAAACCTGCATTTTTTGGTTGATCTGACCCACCAGAGAGTTACCTGATTCATGATGGAAAATTTCCTCCCTATCCTGTTGTCGGGCAGCCGAAAGCCCTTCCTCCTCATGCCATCTTCGGATTCTGACTTAAACACCTTCTCAGGGTCTCCTTTCTCCTCTCCTTCAGAGAGTTCCTTTTGCTTCTTCTTCTTTCTCCTGTTCCGTCTTTCCTTGGCACTCTTGGAACTGAGTTTAGAGATTTCAGATGAGCTCCGAGGAGAGCCTACCCCTTCTTCGCCCTCTTCCTCTATGGCGTCTTCCGAGACAGTCCCTGCTGAAGTGGCCATGGCAGCAGCCTAGGAAAGGGGCCAGAGGAACATCAGATTCAGAGCTAGTAACTGGACCTACCCAAAGCCAAGCACTCGGTGGAGATCATTTTTCTCCTTTAGACAGGGAAGAGAGCGAACAAAGGAGAAAGGAAAACCAGCCTGTTGGAGGGGACATGGCCAGGGCCTAGTTCATCTGTCACTGGCCGACGCAGCCCTAAGTCAGCAGAGAAAACCCAGTGGTGGGAACTTGGCATTTATTCCCCTAAGTGTCTCAGACAAAACTTGGTAGGTTCCTTTCTGGGCAACTCTGAAAACGAATGCTAAGAAACTATATTCTTTACACCATGGGCTCAACGGTGGAAAAATATACATTGATATGAATAAGATTAGAAAGAGTTATGGTAATGTTACAAGTTTATTTTTTAAATTTGACTTCAAGTATTTGGCCATCGTATCTTCCTTTCAATTAAAATCAATATTTTTGTGACCATAAACAATCTCTAGAGGAGATGCTAATGTTTCCTTCAAAAAAAGGGCTGTGCTTGCATGAAGTACAATATGAATTGTTCCAGTCACTTTTTTCATGCTGGTCAGCTTAGCAGTTGACCACTGAACAGGTGAGAAATTCAACCAAAGAGCTTATTAACAAATGATTTGGCCACACACGGAATAATCAGCCCAACCATCTGCTGTTACTTGGGTTATTTTAATCAGACCAATGACGTCTGTTGACAGTGAGCCTAGAAAAGACGAAGTGGAGTGAGTGTCGACCAGACAGCCTTGGTGCGGTAGGCTGGCAGGAAGCCTGCTACAAAGAACTGACAACTGACCTGGGCCTCTTCCTGTTGCTTCTTAAGTTGCTCCAGCATTGCTTTGAATTCAGCCTCTTTTTGCTCTGCTTCTTCTAGAGTTGCCTGATTCTGCTCTTCATAGGCCATGGCCACCACAGCCAAGATCAAGTTGACCAGATAGAAAGAACCCACAAAGATGACCAAGACGAAGAAGATCATGTATGTCTTCCCAGCTGCCCGCAAAGTCTGTAAAAAGAAAGACCATTTGCTGAGTTGCTTGCATCAGATGAACTAGGATGAAAGTAAGTTGCGACCAGTTCTCAGGAAGGGGACCACAGCACTGGGAACAGGACAGTCCGTCCTTGTGTGGGATGTCTTCATGGTGAATGAGCAGCCCTCAGTATCCCCAGGAGCCACATGCCTCCCTGCCTCCGCTAACCCACATGTCTCCCCAACCTCCACTCACAGTGGACATTTGCGGTTACCTTCCACTCAGGACAGTGTCTTTCCAGTTACAAGGACTCCTCCCCATAGTCTCCTTTTAAAAAATACTTGTTTTGGTTTTTTTAATGGAAAAAATGCTCTGGATTAAGAATTATATTTGACTCTGTGGTTGGTTCTAAAATAAGTGTAGCTTTAGCT
Organism: Uropsilus gracilis; assembly: GCA_004024945.1. Classification (NCBI taxonomy): domain Eukaryota; kingdom Metazoa; phylum Chordata; class Mammalia; order Eulipotyphla; family Talpidae; genus Uropsilus; species Uropsilus gracilis. The sequence continues at coordinate 90,463 of PVHY01002627.1, read as the reverse complement.
CACTTATCTGCTGGTTCTCCAAGGACACTCAGGGCAGGATGCCACCTACGAATCATGTCCAAGTCACAGGGATGCCCTATCTTGAGTGACAACTTCCTTACCCTCTTGCATTAGGCTGCATTTTAAAAGAGGGACATGCCATAAGGATGGGGGGAGAGATAGGAGGGTGGTGAAGAAAAAGAAGAATCCTAAAGTTAACCACTAACAGTGAGCCCCTCACTAACAGTGAGCAAACAGACATTGTAGAGCAAATGGGTTTTAAGGTTGTATGAACCAATACTTAGTTTTCATCTTTATTCTTTCTAACCACAAATATTTAAGGGAACCCAGCATTAATCACAATGTCATGAGAAACATGCAGGCAAACCTGAGAGAATTCTAGGCTGTCCAAGAGAAAAGGGAGAATTCACTAGTGCAACTAAATTAGAAGTGTCTCTTAAAGACATTCCTTCATGCCTGAGGGGGACACGTTTCTCCTTCTTAAACTAACCGGCGGCATCAACAAACGCCAGCGTCAAATACAGAGTTTCTAAGTTGGAAGATTAGCAATCAGCCAGACTAACTTTTCCAAAGCTAGCAAAGCAAACTTGAATGACTTGTCCAGGGTCACTGATATATTCTAAGCATGACTTTATTTTGATCTAACACAACTTGCTTAGAAAAATCCAAATGTATCACAAATCTAAAAAAAAAAAAAAAAAAAAAAAAAAATCGAGCTATTTAGACCCCAGAGTCATTGTGGATAGAAATTTCATCTTCCTCACATCTAACACAATGCCTTGCACAATATGTTTTATTACCATTTCTTAAAATGATATACGAGAATAAGAACTCAAAAGGAGAAATACTGCAGATGTTCTGGAAACAATAGGAAGCAGGCAGAGAGAGCAGATTCCAGGTCAGGTGAGAAGCTGTCCAGACTAGAGCTTCTTCAGCTATCTGATACTGAGCATTAAAAACACAGAGAGAGCTCTGAGAGAGTTCACCTAGTTCTGTGAACCAGCTGACTCCGAGAAGTGCCATCTTAACATCCTGTATTATCTTGTCACTAAAGAGGTTCTTATATAGAATTTCCCCAACCCCGTATCTCCTCATGTGAGTTGTGTTGACAAAGGAAAAGGAAGCAGCATTCAAGGAAGAGATGTGATTGCTTACCAACTGATACAAGTTTTCCCAATAGTCCTGGGTCATAAGGCGAAATAATGCTAAGAAGGCCCAGCTGAAAGTGTCAAAGCTTGTGTAGCCATAGTTAGGGTTCCGCCCTGCTTTCATGCACTGGTACCCCTCTGGGCATTGCCTGAAGAGAGAAGGGAAGATCAGGGTTTTTCAACAAATTCTACCCACTGATCAGCTGTGAGATATCCTTGACCTTAGAGATAAATGCATAAGCGTCTACAGGGTCAGGCTAACAAGTTGGAATTTGAAAAATAGAAGAAAAGAGGAAAGAAACTGCAGGTGAATTTTTCAAAATGTGAGGTCCTGGGGACAAACTGAGGATCAGAAGGACTTGGCACACTCCTTCAAAATGCTGATACCTGTGTCCTACCCGTGACCCAGGAATAAAAGCTCTGGATGTGGGAGCCGTGAGTTTGCAATCTGAGCAGACTGGCCAGGTGGTTCTCATGAATGCCCGAATTGGAGAACTGCTGCCCTAGATTCCTATCAATGTGCAGTTCAACCAAATTCAATTTAGCTACTATCCCAAATGACAGCTGAACGTTCCTTTTAATTGTCCCTGTTCTCTGAACACTCACTGTGACAATCTCTCTCATACCAGGAATTGGAATTGCAGTGATCTTCATTATTATAATAGTTCTGCTTTTAGGCACACCTGATATATATTTCAGTATTCACCTCAGTACAGAAATGAAATGGACTCCCTGTTTTCATGATCATCTTAAAATAGCAATTTTCAGAGGCCTAGTATACCCTGAAGAACAGCTCCATAACCTGTGCCAGTACAGCCTTCTGTTTCTAAGGTGCTTTCACTATGTTATCTAACTGGATCCTTCCAATAACTCTTGAGAAAGTGAGAAGATGGTTTATTAAATTCCATTTTGTAAACTGAGGCTCGGGCATGTCAGGTGGCTCCCCGAAGCTTAGTGTTCCAAGTAGCAGAACCAGACCTCAAATTATGTTGCTGGTTATTTATTGTTCACATTTGCTAATAATGGAAGCCACGCACCAGTTCATCATCCATCAATGGATGAATGGACCAACAAAACGAGGTATATGCACGTACAACATGCATCCTTAAAGAGGAAGGAGACTGTGCCCGGGTAAGCCCAAGGGCACCATGCTAAGTGAACTACGCGACAACATAAAGGTGACTGCTGTATGATCACATCTATAGAGAGCACTTAGCATGGCCAAGACGGCAGAGACGAAGCAGAACTGGTTGCCAGTGGGTGTGTGTGACTGTGGGGGGAGTGGGGAGCGGAGTTACTGTTCCTCAGCAGCGTTTCCAAGAAGGAGAACAAAAGGTGTTGAGGAGCACGTGGAGGTGGTGGTTGCACCACAGTGTGAGCGTGCTCACCACCAGCTGGATGCTTACAAACGCCCAGAATAAGTTTTATGGGATGTGATTTGTCAATAAGGAAAAAAAAATCCAAACGGGGGAGATATTATGCTATGGTCCACTTCCCTCCTCCATGCTGTCAGGCCTAGAATATTTTGGGTCAGCCTCAGATGCTAACAAATCACCAAGATAGGGTCCTTCTATGGTCGATAATCCTGTTGAGCTAGAAGGAGGGATGTCTACAAGGACTAGGTAAGACAGCTGGTGTTAAAGATTCTATCCTGAAACTTTTGTATTTTTTTATTTTTGCTTGAGATTATAGTAACATGCCAATTTTGGGTAGACAACTAGAAAATAGAAAAAAGTCTACATCAACCAATAGGTCAAATCCAATCAATAGGAAGTAAAAATACTATCAATTTTCATCTGATATATTATTTTAAAGGGAGGGAATAAAGTCAGGTGGGCTACTTACCCAGCATCAGAACTGTTCCCACAGAGCAAAGGTTCTAGCATGCCAGGAACCGTGTAAAAATTTGCTAGAAAAGTTTGAAGAGGCAGGAAATGAATAAGGCATACTCAGTGAATAAGAGAATAAGGCTTCCCTTTTCCTAACTAGCTCCAAAATGAACAGTTATTCAGTGCATATAAATCTTTTCCAACAGCAGTGAAACTTGGTAAGAATTCTTTCCAAATATCTTCCATGCATTTTTAAAAATGAGAATTGTTGTCTTAAAAGCCCTTAATGCTGTATTCTTTTCATAGACATCAGCCTCACTCGCAGGTCAACCCTATATGCCACGTTCTGGCAGCCGAATCAGATGGGGTCTATGTGAGTTTTCTGAGTTTTTTTAACCCCTTTCTATAATGTCATCCTACTATCCTTACAAATTCTCTTTACCAAAGGCACACTCAAAAATCCTCATTGATCAGAGTTACCATTTCCTATTTTAACTGAAAGGGCATGTTTCCATGTGTGTCCCTGAAAATCCCCTTTGCTGCATTTTCATTTGGCTACTTAACTACTTTTACTTCCTCAAGAGTGACTAGCAACACCACCACTAACTTTCCCACATTATTTTATAGCAGCAAAATGTTCTAAGATTCAAGTGCTTTGGTTCCTGAAATGAAAATACTAAAACTCCTCCACTGTATAAGGATTGAATGGTGCCTTAGAGATGACAGGGGACCCCAGATTGGTTACTAAGGCCTTAGTTGGCTGAAGAAAGGCTTACCAGGTATTTTCCAGGCCACCAAATGTTTAAATATCTCAGGTAACCCACAGGGAAAGAAGAACTTTGATCAAACTTCTAAGCCTGATTTTCAAAGCAAAAGTATAGGATTACATGTGAAAAAGCAATAAAGCTTGGTTCTAAAGGGGAGAGAAGGAGATGGGGAGAGAATGCTGATGTTGGAGAGTTTCCCACCCCACCTGCAGGCAGGAGGGTCCCCTCACAAAGTTGCCTTGCGGCCCGGCATTCCTGACTAGCCTTAACAGCATTCTAAAGCCCAGTGGTGGCATCTGAGCACAAACTTGAGACACATGCTTCCTTTTCCTCTGCTAGAGAGGTGGCCACCTACTTTTATTGTTGATGTACTCGTCCCAATCAAAGCCTTTGGTGCCGTTCTCCAGGTAGCTCTCGTTGAAGTTTATGGGCCACACGACACACTTGTTACGTAGGTTCCCCATGAACAGCTGCAGTCCAATCAAGGCGAAAACACTCAGGCAGAACACTGTGAGGATCATCACGTCTGACAGCTTCTTCACGGACTGAATCAGGGCACCCACGATGGTCTTCAGGCCTGAAGAGATAGAGCCCCAGAATTAGGGTCCCCCCGCAGCCCTCCCCACCTCCCCAGCTTCCCTCTGAGCTCCCGCTCAGCCCTCCCCGCAGGCCACCCTCCCAGCACCGGCACTGAATCTTCATACCAGAACAGCAATGAGGCACCAAGAGTGTCAATTTTTCCAGATGGATCAACATTTAAGTCATTGTCAAAAAGAAAAAGTTCCTTTTCCAGCATGCAACACACCTTTCTTCCTGGAAATACTTTCCTGTCTGCTTCTCAGCTCCTCAAAAGAGTCAGACTTTACTTGCCGCAGGGCCTTCAGATGTGCTGCTCCCGCGGCTGGGGGTGCTCCCTTCAGGTACTGTCCTAGCTGCCTAACTCCTTTTGTCTTCCCAGGATCAAGGATCAACTCCTCCAGGAAGTCTTCCCTGATTTCACAACTCTTTTCCAACACCATTATTATTAATACTGTAACAGTACCTTACACTTTCATCTGTCATGCTTTCAGCGAATTATTTATGTGTTTCATTCACATGAAATGTGAATCTATGCTAGATCTATGTTGCCTAGCTCATAACAGGTATACAGTAAATGCTAGATGAGCAAGCAAATTGAAAAATCAAGAATTTATGTGAAAAAAGAACTCCTAGGAAGTTTAAAAGCCAATAATACATGAGAAGGTACAATAATTATTTTCTCAAGAGTTCTACAAATGCTGAAGGATTAAAAAAAAACTATTATTAATCCAGTATTTGCAGTTTGTCTTTCCATTAAAAAATATACCTTCTCTGTATCACACGTACACACTAATCTGTACAAGTGACCTTTTTTCCCTTCTGTCTTAGATTGGGAGGCAGGAAAACATAACCCATTTGAATCTGATGTATCAACACCAGCCACTAGTTCAGATTTCAACCTGCAGGTAGACTACTTAATTGCAGAGTGAGACCAATGGCTGGAGATACAGAAAAATGTGGTCATGGGCACATAATATTTGGGTTGAAACCAAGTCTACAGGTGGCTCTCCTGGGGATGCCCAGATGTCATGCTCACCGCAGGACAAGGCCAAAGAAGTGCTGAGCACCCCTGGGATGACAGAACCCCAGAACAGGAACCAGAGACAGCAAGAAGGTATCTCACCCCAGTTTCATCTCTGCAGGTATGAACATCAAACTAATATTCCAGAGCAACCTTAATCATGGCTTCAGAGCGTGGGGCTGGGTTGATAACTCCTAATCTTAACCAAACTGTACTAATCACTCATGTGACCTGAGCAATACATCTAGTTTCTTGAAAACTCAATTTTTTCATCCTTAAAGTGAATATAATAAATATATATTATAGCTGAATATAATAATAAAGTTGTGAAGATGAAGCAAGATTCATATAAAGCACTTAACACAGCCCCTGGTACATAGTAAATGACTCGAGTTAACCAATTTTGTCGGAGCCACTGTTTACTCCTCTGTAACAAGTTATTTATAACCCCACACTCACCGGATTGCTACAAGGTTTAAATAAGATAGTGAATGTGAAGCACCGAGAACAGTACTTGGGACTTAACACCTGTTCCCTGTGACAATGGTCTCTCTGTTCGTCTTCCTGGGAGGTGTGGCTGGGGTTTGACATTGTGTGATGAGCCCTGCACCATGGGGGTCTAATGGGCGACACAGACAGGAGTCTTCTTTTGCTGGATCTTGCAAGTAACTGCCTAGAGTGTTCAGAGTTGAGCTTAATAGAATTTTCTGAGTCCAACAGCAGTAGCGGAAAATGTGCCTAGCAAAGGACCTGGCACAAAGCAAGCATTGAACAATCGATTTTTTTAACTGAAAGAGTAAAGGAAGAAAAACATTTCTTTCCTTTCACTCAGATATCCTAAAACCAATCTATTAGAAAAAAAAAGGAACCAAGAGTTAGACTGTGGAGACAGAAGTGTGCAGAAGCCTACCCTTTCTCAGAGAGCAGGACTCCCATGGGGAACACGGCCATCATAAGGGTTCAGGAGAGCTTATTCCCAGTTTATAGGGCATTTCCAACCTGACTCCTTTCTCCTCACATGGCTGGGCAGGAAGAGAGCAAGGTGGGGCACCAACAGCAGGCACTCAGGCCCTGGCCTGGCACTGTTTATGACCTACTCCATTTCAAAATGAGTTTCAGGATACCTCACAGTCTCATTTTCTCATCTACAGAATGTGGATGAACACAAGTACAGGCGAGGAGAGTGGAGGAGACACTGAAGAATCTTCTCTGGAAGTCTTTAAAAATAGGGTAGAGAACTTTGCTTGAAGTTAAGTAGTTGAAATTTTAATCTTTCACTCCTAAGGCCCTGGGGAAATGATATCAAAATCATACAGGTCGGTAAGAAGGTACTGGTGGTATAAAATAGAAGGTGGCTATGAAAAAATAAAAACCGTTCCCGAGTTATGGAACTTATTTTTGTATGTTGCTGAGGGGAAGAAGAGCCCTTCATTATATTTGGCGAGGCTGGAGGGTGGGGGGACCTGCAGCAGTTCAATAATTCAATTCTGGGCTCCTAAAACTATATAGTTCTAGTGTTTTCAAAGTCAGAGTGATTAAGAGAAAGATGAGGTCATTGAAGAATGGCTATAATTGTCCTAGGCCTTTTCTTTCCTAAAGGAATGAAGTGAGCTATAGCTGACATGTGTATCAGCAATAAGATTATAAATCACAAAATAGTCAAACCAGCATATCTGTGATGTCAACAGAAATGTTAAAAATCATACAATTTTAGCGTATGAAAATAAAGGCAGTCTGTATGCTAAGAAAGAGAACATGGAAACAGAGAAGAGAGATGAAGACAGAGTGCTTCCTGACTCCTAGAGCTTCCTGGTTCTCTGCTGCCCAGTTTCACCAGCTTGCAGAAGCCCAGAAGCATTCCAGCCCTGGGGTTCCCTGTAGCACTCCTGTATCCTCTCATCAGCAGCCAGAGATGCTTAATTAAAACACTGACCATACATGCCATTCTTCATTTTTCTGGGGATGGGCTGGGAGCTCACTGTCAGCAGGTAACTATCTCTTCATAAACCTGATGCAACTGCTAAAGAAACAGGCAAACGGAAGTCCAGAACGCTAAACAAATTTTTTAGATGTTTTGCTTTCAAGTCTGAGGCTTAAATCAACTCCATGCTCACAGTTCTTTTAGCTTTCAAGAGGTTTAAAGTTGAAACTTAAGTTGGAAGTGGTCTTCAGCAGTTTAAACTTTACAGGGGTTCAGAGAAACAAATAGTACGTAAGCAGGAATCATCACCAATGACATAAGTTATAGACATCCGAAAAGTCCATTCTCCAAGATTCGCATCCAGATCTTCAGGAGAAAATCAGTGGGAGGCACACGAAGAAAAGTAGCTTAATGTTTGGAGGTGGGTGCATGATGGCACAGCAACACTACGTAGACAGACACTGGACTGTGTCCTGGCCTCAGCTGAGGCTCTTCTTCCTCCCTCAGGCTGATAATGGCCAGTTACCACCCTGGCAGACACCAATGCCAATTCATGGCGATGACACCACCAGTGTATTTTGGACGCTAAGTTCTACAGTCCTGCCAGCAGCTGCTACCGTGGGCTAGGACATGCAGCCAAGTGTTCCCTGTGGCAGCCCACACAGGTGGGAAAAGGCAGGAAGCTGCTGGTGGGATCCTGACTGGAGGCATGCAAGGATGGAGAGTGCTGTCCTGCTTGAGCTGTGATGAGAAGCTGTCCTGAGGGATGGACAGTGCTGTCTTGCTTCTTCTGTTGATTCGCAACACCACAGATCAGAACAAGCAAGATCCTGACTGAAAGCCGATTATCCAAAACAGAGCAGAATGCTCCTTCAAACGACTCCTACACAACAGAGTGTGCGACAGAAGCCACGTGGGGGCAAGTTGGACAGGGAGAACTCTTGGAAAAGGCTCACGTTAGCTAGTCTGGGCATGGATCTGAGCAGGAGCCGCTACCACATTTACTACGTATCAAGACAAGACAGCCGGATCTGATGTACAGGAAAGACGGCCACCAGGGAGGGAGTCAGATGTTAAAGGGGATTTGAGAAGCATGTGAAGCTATTGCCACACAATTCTACTTCACCCTAACCTCAAAGGCGCCTCTGAACCCTTCAGGACACCCAGCAATGGCCTCAACAACTTGACAGTCTGGTCATGTGCTCATTTCAGAGCCACCCACCACTGGCCCTGGAATCAAAATCTTCCACTATGGTGCTGTCCAGGTTATAAAGTTCTATTTCCCAGTCTGTGGCTCAGGTTGAGAAATCTAAATGGTGCGAAGTTCTGCAAGCTAATTCTCCTACAAAATTAAGCCTGGAACAGGCCTGCACACCAGTAACAGGCAGTTCTAGACACACAGGGAAAGAACAGTTCCCTGATTCCCAATGCCTGGCTGGGTCCCAGACAAGCCCCGGGGTGAAGTCATGCCAGGTCACCTCCCCTGCTGCAGACACTTCCCTTGCTGTGACAGTTCTTGAAGGTTCTTCAGACCAAGAGTAATTTGGCAGAGATTTCAGGGACCAGAGATTTATTTACGCACGGTCAGATTCATTTCACAAAGGATGACCAAAACTAATCTAGTTCTCAGAATGGATCAGCGGAATCCAGTGAGTGCCTGGTATTTTTGCCCTGTGCTAAACTTCAGTTATCTCTTCTGAGAAGCAATGTGGGAAAAGGAGAAATCCAAAGTAACTGGATGAATAGCTGGAATATTTTAAAAGAAACTGAGTTTCTGAACATAGTTCTATAAAACTCTGCTTCACTATGTAGAAGAAATCGCCATATTCATAATGCACACATATAAAGAAAATGCTTTCTTTGTGAATATTGGGATGGGAAGGAAAAGGGCCAACAGGAACATGTGACCTTCTTTTCTATCTGATACTGTAGGTCCAGAGAGAGAAGGGAGAGAAATAAAAATCACAGACAAAAAAAAATGATCAAGAGATTACAACTCCAAAGGCAGCAAAGTGATACTGAATCAATGCTGACAAACAGAGGAAAGGCAGTGCTTTTGGGGAGCCATTTAAAAGATGATGGAAGTGAAAATGAACTGGCAAGTAAGACCTCCTAAATGGCTTTACTTTACATCAGTCAGTGCTACTTTCTAAGAAAAACCTGGGACCTGCTATCTTTGGGCATGTGGTTGAAAGCATGAGAAGAAACGTCTGACAAAGTGACTTAGAAGTTCATTTTTGAGCCAGGCTTGGTGGCGCATGCCTGCAAGCGGCAGCCTAGGAAAGCCGCATGCCTGCAAGTGCAGCACGCGGCTGGGGCCAGGGATCACAGTTCGAGTCCCTCTCGGGGCAATATAGCGAGACCTAAAAAATAGCTGGGCGTGGTGGTGCACACCTATAATCCCAACTACCTAGGAAGTTGAGGCTGGGGATTGCTTGAGTCTGTGGTACCCCGGGCAATGTGAGCCTACGGTTCTACGAGCAAAAATAGTGAGACCTAGTCTCAAAAAAATTAAAAATAAATAAATAAATAAATAAATAAATAAATAAATAAATAAATAAATAAATAAATAAATAAATAAAAAGAAGTTCATTTTTGTACACAGATCCCAGATAAATACAAATTAGAAACAAGTTATAAGGCATATGAATTTCTAGACTACTTAGATGTCAAACTGAATTTGGCAAATTCCAGGCCAAGGAAAATGTAGGCAAAATGTCTCTTCCTATAACTGACCCCCTCTTAGCACAGAGTTTGTGGGTACATCCTCTAAGTAGAGCCCTCAGGAGCAAATAATACAAATTGAGGTCATCTGTTAGCAAGTAAAATGGTCTAAGCATGGGTTTAGTCTTTTCTAAAAGAAGGCTCTCTTAGACACAGATCTCTAATCCAAAAGGCTGGTGGCATTAACTGATGGGCCACACTGGTTACTCTTCGGGGAGTCCTCACAGCTATGGTGCAATCAGGTTATTTCCCAAAGAGAGGACGGCATCTGTGGAGGGGAGGTGGGCAAGTGCTCCAGGAAAGAGAACTCTCATACAGGGAGCTAGGGCTTGGAAAGCCTTGTTCAGTCTGGCAGGCCCCATATCAGTTCAATGGTTGCTCTCAATTCTCCTTTTGGTGGCTTCAGCAAAAACCTACATTCAAACTGGACAGAGGAGCAACAGTTCCACTGAAGTGATCCATGAGAAGTCTTGGGGCACAAAAGGAGGGAATATTGGCCCAGCTCTACGATAAAGGAGTCAAAATGACTTAGATCCCAATCAAGAGATGGCCCAGCTCTATGTATTCACACATTGGTGCTCCCTCACTGCAAGGAGAGCAGGTTAACAGGCAGCTTGGAGTAGGACAACTGTCCTTTGCAAGTAGAATGGGCAGCAGAAGGATTTAGGATTAAAAAATCACATTTAAATTGGGCTCTTCCACTGCAGCAGCCTCGATGGAGCAGGAGCTGAGGGTCTGTGCTACCCCAGGGCCATAGCCTCAACCAGGGCCTTGAGGTGACAAGGAACCAACGCATGGAAATACAGTTACCACTGCCTTGGGCACCTCACCCAGCATCCCAATTCATTGTGTCAGCTTGGCACCCCATGAGTAGTGCACCATGGATTCGCTCAAGGTCTCCAAGTGAGCCCTGAAATTTGTCAAGAGAAAGGTGGGTACACACATCCCTACCAGGGAGAGAGGGGAGGGGAGCTGAGCATTCTTGGCTGCCAAGAGGAAAGTAGCTGCCAAGAAAAGCTGAAACCCACCTGCCCAATACTCATAAATAAAATGTCTTCAGAAAAAAATCACATTTAAATTCAAGTATCAATTATACCACTCACTGATAATGAGCTACTGTTGGCTTTAATTTTCTTTAGAGTTATTTTCCATTCCAAAAAATAATAATAATGATAAAGCTATTTTCCATCCCAGTTTACCTCCCCAAACCAGCCCAACTGTAGATACTTCTAGAAATAGGAATCCTGAAATCTATTTCAAAACATGAAACTGATGTCTAAATCTTGATAGAAATCCTTTCTTTAGGGTTTTTTTTTTTTTTATAAGAGCTGTTGCTAATACAGTTACTAACAATAATAACTATAAATAGTTGTTACTAATACACTACTATGTGCTTGGCACACTGTCCGGTGTGTGTGTGTGTGTGTGTGTGTGTGAGAGAGAGAGAGAGAGAGAGAGGGAGGGAGGGAGGGAGGGAGGGAGGGAGGGAGGGAGAGAGAGATTCTGGAGTACTAAGGGTAAGTAACATGACATCAATGAAGACTTCTGCAGGAAAGCTGTGGTCAGAAGTTAAGTACAGAGCAGAGACAGGGAGTGAAGCTAAGACTAGACCTGAGAAAGCATCTGCTGCCCTAGTTAGTGGAGAGAACGCAGCTTTCCAATTTAATTCTGGAAGAGAAGTTCTGAGATCACAAGAACATAAAGAGACAGATGCCTTGTGGCGCATGCTGGGGGAAGTGAGCAGAAAACATGGGATCATATTTAAAAGAGGCCAGAGGAGAAAAGAGACCAAAGGAAAAAGGGAAGATCTGGTACTCCAGATCTCTTAAAAAATAAGACAAAGCCGGCCTGAGGGTCAGGTCACCTTCTTCAAGGCTGCCTGGAGAAGGAGCTGGGGTTTCAGTTAAATGGATTTAAAATGACAAGGAACTAAACATCAGTAAGTCAGGGTTGTATTTTCTGCCAAGAAGGATATACTCCAGTTGACACTCAGTCTCTGACTGATAAGGAAAAGGATACCATTGCTAAAAATGAAGAACTTAATTTTTAGGAAGGTTCTAATATACTGACCCATTTCATGCCCCAAATTTACAAATGGAGAAAGAGGTTTCCCTTTCTTGGGGTTCATGGTAAGCCACAATTCCAAGTCTGCCCTCTCTAGGATACTATCTGGAGACTGTGCCCTACTCTCTGAATCTGACATATAGATAATGTTGAAAAAAGGAATATTCCTGAGTCAGCCACCAGAAATATAGCCACATTATGCCTGGAATAGGACACCTCTATTTTTCACACCCCTTCTTCTATAGAACTATAGTGGAAGTCTTGCCCAAAAGCCCTGAACACACCCACAGTCCCATCAGCAATCACATAGTCTGGACTTTGTCACATAATGGTCAATATACCTTAGTCTTGTGTGTCTGACTAAAATATTGTCCTTCCATATCTCAAGATTGGTCTTTAGAAAGACAGCTAAGTAGCCAGGTGTGGTGGCATATGCCTGTAATCCCAGCACTCAGAGGCTGAGGTCAGGGATTGAGTCCGCGGGTTCGGAACTACCCCGGGCAACATAGCGAGACCTAGTGTCAAAGAAATAGCCGTGTATGGTGGCACACACCTGTTAATACCAGCTACCTGGGAGGTTGATGCTAGGAATCACTTGAGTCCACGGATTTGGGACTACCCTAGGCAACACAGTGAGACCTAGTCTCTTAAGAAAAAAAAAAGATAAGAAAGACAGCTAAGTATTAACCAGCTTCAAGGACTTAAATTAAACGAAGGGGTTTTAACCTGGGGTTCACAGATGGGCTTCAGGAGTTGGGGGGAGGGGTGTCTGTGAACCCTCATCTAATTCACAAAAGTAACCAAAACCTTCATAAGGTTAAAAACCATGGGGTCTGCTCAACCCATACCACAAAGAAAAAGTCAAAAATTTTCAAGCATCTCAATCAGCTACCTCTTCACCCATCCACTGACTCCTCTTTTTTGTCTTCTTGGGTTTCTGTACTTTTTGTTTGCCCATACCTTTACATGTATCTTATCTTACCTTTGATTTTTTTTTTTAAACAGCACTTGAAACACTTTCACTGATTTATGTTTGAGAACAGTTTCTGAGGATATGTCTATCAGTAGATGTCTATTGGTTCTTATTCCAGTGAAATAGCCAGCCACAGAATATGATAGACAGCAATGATTAAAGTTCAGTTCACTAACTGCCAGGCTCTTAAATGATCTCTAATCTGGATTGTTAACTGGTTAGATCTCTTATGTGATTAAATAATTCCATTAGTGAAGTAAATAATTCCAACAGTAAAAGAACAATTCTTTTAACAATACCCCACCAGCAAACCATGCCATAGGAAGCCTAGAAATTACAAGCAATGGAATGATGGTGAATGTTAAGATTCCTGTAACTCCACCAGGCCAGGAAGCAAATAATTTATATTCAAAGAGACAGCGCTGTGATTTTTCTTCTAGATTTGTAAGATCCAGGTGATTCTTGAGCGCGGGCCTTCTTAAAAGCATTGATGGAGCGGGCCATGCATGCCTGGCAAGCTCTGGCAGAAACAGCCCCAAGGACACAAGGCCACCCACCCCAGAGGATGCCCCCAGGAAAAGCATGCTAGTGCAAGGCCATGCCCACTGCATGGTGCCCGCCTGGGATGTGGGAGGAAAAGGAATGCAGGGGAGAGTGGGGAGGAGGCAAAGTCAATCTTGCATTTAAATTTTCTCACCTGGAATTACAGAGATAGTTTTCAAAGCTCGGAGAACTCTGAATGTTCTCAGCGCTGAGACATTGCCCAGGTCCACAAATTCTGTCACATATCTGTAGTAAGGGAGGCCACACACAGACACAAATGACAAACACAGACACAAACACAAACACCAAAGGAAAAAAAACCAAAACCACAACAAAACAAAAAGTACAATACGTCACGTCAGGGCCCTAACCCCACACCTAACACCAACCCCGGGCCATCTTACCTGGGATTACCGAAATAGTTTTCAAAGCCCTCAGTACCCTGAAAGTGCGTAGAGCTGAAACATTGCCTAGGTTTACAAACTCTGTTATATACCTGCAGAATCAAACCAAAGTTAACTTGTAATGGTACCACTGGGCTAGGGATGGAGAATGGGGGCAAGAAAGGGTCATACACAAGCTATGATTTCATATTTTCCTTGAAAAAGAAAAGCTTCAAAATATAAACATTGAAGGAACATTTTTATTTTTCAACTGGGCAAGGAGAATGCGAAAGTATGTTTGAAAGAATTGATACATCCAGGAGGTTTCTGGGACTTACTTGCTTTATCCCAGAGCAAATTAGCAGCGTGAACTACTAATCCTGATCAGAATAACTATCCTCTACCCATTTATGTGTTTTAGTAAAAAGGAAGGCCAGGAAGTCTCAAAGATTTATGTCCCCAGGTTTTGCGCACTATTTCTTAGAAAAGGGAGATCAATTTCTTCAGCATAGGTCCATAAAAACAAAACTGCACTAAAATAACTCCCTAGTTGATAATCACAGAGATGCCTAAATGTCTGAGGAGTGACTCATCCAGGAGCTGTGTCTCCGTCGTCATGCCAGTGGATGAGGGTCAGCCTGAGACACAGCCACCCAGGGCAACACAGATCACGTGACCAGAGCCAGCGTGCCACTGCCTGCATGCACAGCTCTGTGGCAAAAACACTTAGATTCTAAATGGACATCAGTGTGTACGCATAATGCTGGAAAGCTAGAAATTGTCTTCATATAATAGAAAATCAAACTTTCATTTTCAGCCAATGCCTGTCATTCATTCACGTATTATAGCTGAAATCTTTCTATCTGATGCTCGGATCCACACATTCAAACAGGTAAGCAAGCATCTTCTCTCCTCTCTCTCTCTCTTACACACACACACACACACACACACACACACACACACACACACTTCTATTCCCACCAAACCAGGGAGTACTTTCCCACTCTGGAAATAAAAGTCTTAAACCTGCTATAATTCTTCTATTATATGTTAAATTTTCCAAGGAGACACACTGTTAAAACTGCAGGAATTACCAATAGCAGCCAGCAAACCAATGTGAAGTGACTTTGATTTCTAGCAGGTTCAAAATTCTGTCAACAATTCTTCAAGGAAATGACCAGTGTCGATACCTTTGCTCATAGCTTACTCTAAAATGTGCTCTGAATCAGTGGCACCTGGCCAACTTCATGAAACTATATGTAAAAGAACATATCCAAGAAACAGATTTTCAGCTAATGGGTTTTCAAGAAAAAATTTTAAATCTTCACTGAGGCCCCCTAGTGATAAGTATGTAAATCTTGGTTAGTGTTAAAAGGAGGAAGAAATGCGAGGTCCTGTGGGAAATCACTTACTTTCTGTCCCAGGAAACCTCTGCTCACCTCTTCCCATGTAAATAATCTGCCCCCTGGGAAGATTTTTTTGTTTGTTTGTTTTTTTGGAGACTAGGTCTCGCTATTTTTGCCCGTGGAACTGCAGGCTCTTGTTGCCCAGGGTACCACAGACTCAAGCAATCCCCAGCCTCAGCTTCCCAGGTAGCTGGGATTACAGGCGCGCGCTGCCACACCCAGCTATTTTTTTGGAACTAGGTCTCGCTACAGGCCCCAGGTGGGACATGAACCGCGATCCCTAGCCCCGGCCGCTTCATAGGCTGAAGCTTACAGGCAGGAGCCACCGTGCCCGGCCTGCCTAGGAAGATTATTTACACAGAGCTCTCCCAAGCAAGGTGCACAGGTTTAAACCCACACTCTCTTGCGTGGCCATCCATTCATTCCTCACACAACTGCTGCATTCTTAGGAACACTGCCACTGCCACACACACACACACACACACACACACCCAGGAGCATTCCCCCACACACGCACATGCACACCCAGAACAGTGACAGAGCAAGGAGGGACTTACGCCATCATGATGACGCTGAAGTCTAACCAGTTCCATGGATCCCGTAAAAAGGTGAAGCCGTCTATGCAGAAGCCTCGTGCAATGATTTTCACTAGTGATTCAAAGGTATAAATCCCTGTGAACGTGTACCTGTGGGAGGAAAGGACAGTTGGAGGTAACGCCTGTACAGAAACTAAATGAATCTTCTAAGTTAACACACCTTAAGTATGGCTCCGACTGACATAACCCAAGTGCAAGGGCATGGTCATGGGGCAGAGAGGAAGTGGGGAGGAGCAGTGGATGCTTTGGATAAAGATTCCTGAAATGCATGAACCAGAACTTGGCAATGCTGCCTGGGTCCTGAAAGCTACTGCAAAAAATGAACTACACTGCCATTTAGCATGTAATCATTTGGAGCCAGGTGAGGAGGCTCAGCATTATTTTAACTTTAGACATGTCCAAAAAGAAAGGGAGACCAAAAGTTAGAGAAGGCAGTGTCCTCAGGAACTGAGGCACCACCCAGCACGGGGTGGTGGGGGGGAAGGAGGTGGCAGGTATGATGACGGCCATTCCCAGAGCACCCTCTGTTTTCTAGGGTTGACTTCTAAGAATATCTCCTAAATTCTACATGCATCCTCACCCTTGTCTGGGAAACAAGAGTGGACAGCCAGGTAAACTAGCAGAACAAAGACAAACGAGTAAATAAGAACATGAGCTACTTACTCCACATTCTTGGACCACTCGGGAGGGTTACTAAAAGTCATGAATACACAGTTGGTCAAGATAGTGCACATGATGATCATGCTGAATACTGTAGAGAAGAGTCAAGGGCAAATACACAAAATCTGGCCTGTTTTTTGCCCAGAGAGCAGACACATTTCCCACTGGGCATCAAAAATGCTAAATCAATAACCTGAGTGGAGGCAAAGCACAGAGGAGGAAAGGTGAGGTGATAACCAGTCAAACCTCCCAACCAGAATGCTACCCCATTCCCCGGTGCCTAAGCAAATACCCGTGGGGGGACAGGGCAGAAGGATCACTTGCTTTTCAAATGGCAGCCACTACTCCAGATGTTGGGCTTTTATAAAACATTTCCCCCTCTAACAGCTTTTACCTCAAGTATGAAATAAGCCTCTAAATACCTTTGCATGGAGTAACTAGTCTACCAGACTCCAAAATCATGAAGGGAGAAAATAAATCTATGGTAGTCAGTGCTCATTATTCCTAATTATCACGCATAACGAGTTGCCTGAAAATATTCGTGTGATGAATGGTTGGTTTTCCCCCTGGTCCTCCGGAGGGCTGAGGAGTCCTCTGGGGTGGGCAGTGGAGAGCAGAGGCTGACTCATCTGTGTGGTTTGCCAGCTAAGGACTTCAAGGACAGCTGCATCACTGTGCTCTTTGGAGAGCTAGAGAACAGGCCAACTCAGAATGGTTATGGACAACAAGCCATTCAGGGTCTCTCAGTCCTTTCTATTCTTTCTATTGAGAAAAACTAAGTTGCTTTGGGTCAGTATGAGCGACTCAAACTCCAGCCATCGTTTTAACAAGCATGGAAGGCATACCACATTAGTCTTGTTTAATCCCACCGAATCTGAGAAATCACATTCACTCTAATGATAGAAATAAAAAAAAAAAAGATAAAGGACTTCACACAGCTGATTTTTTCTTAACTATAGCTAATTTTTTTTTTTTAGGAAATAAGATGTCTGGCAAGATGAGAAAAACCAACACTCCAATCTCGAACTCAACAAAAAGGGAAGAAGCCCATTGTGAATTACTCACTTCCTTGAAAAACCTTCATCTTTTAGAACTCTGTTACTTATAAACAACTGATCTCAGAACAAGACTGCCAAAATCCTAAGAGTGGTAATAAAATGTGGCAAAGTCTTAGCAAACCATTTATCATTTTAACAATCTACTGGTTTTCTCATTCTACATGGACTTAGTACTGGAACTAAGAACTGTCAAATACTAACCAAGAATGCTAAAAGTCTCTTGCAAAGTTGCTAAACCCATCACACACATATATATTTTTAATCTATCGCATGTTCTATCTTACTAAGATGCAAAATATGAATAAACTGCATTCCCTGTTTAAGGGGAGTGAAAATACCAGAGACTCACATCAACCTGCATTCTAAATCCAACCCTCTCTACCAAGGAGGTCACTGACTCTGAGAAACCTTATGATGTTTACTACTCAAGAAACCAAAATAGTCAAGCTAGGTCACTACAGCAGTCACCTCTCTGTAAGTCAAGAGCAGCTATCAAAACATAAGAATTCAATATATTAGAAATGGAATCATTTGTCTCAGGATGAAATGACTATAGTCTGAGCACTTTAAAAACTAAGACTTCAGTAAAAGGTAACCATCTAAATTTGTCCCTCTCACGAGGTACCAACATAACTTGATTCCCATGACACCATTTTAGAAAAAAGAGTTTTCTGGAGCTCACCTCAGGAACTGGTGAACTTTCCCTCTTAGCCCTCTGACTAATAGAGCTGCCAACAACACTGCTGGCAAAATAATTCACACGCAATGTCAAAACTAGAAAACATGCATAGTACTTGCACTCACTTGCATTTGCAAAAAAAAGGATATGAATGTATCAAAATTTTAATAGCTATTCTTCTTATCAGGTTAAAAGGGCTTAAAATGTACAAGGCAGGCGTGGCACTAAATCTGAAGAGAGTTTTCCCTCTGTTTAATACTACAAAGGTCTGTGGAGAAAGAGAGAAATGATTAAAACATGGAAAATAACCAGGACATGAAACAACATAGTTTTGTAGGTAAGAAATAAACCCAAACATATTAGATATTTACCTCCCGATTTGGTTTCTAAGGCAAGGAATCTTAAGGCCGTGTCTTTCTCTTTCCCTAACCTCACTTGCCCTGCTCAGATCCAGACTGTATTATAGATAATTGACACTCTTTCAGGAACTTTGCAGAAAAAAGTTATCTCTTTCAGAAGCAAGTCATCTGAACTGTTACCTAAGGTATGCCAGCTCTGAATGAAGCAAAGATTATTCATTTAGGACCAACATTACTCACCAATGTTTACTGATAGACCTAGTAGGTGCCAGATGGTCTTCTAGGTGTTTGGGAAAGGTCAGCTGACCTTAGCCTGGGAGTTTATATTTTAGTGGGAAAGACAGATAGTAAGTACAAACTGCAGCGAATAACTAAATTATGTAGACTGTAACCACTGTAGAAAAAGGAAGGCATCCAAGGAAGGAAAGTCGAGAGTGCTGGGCTGCGTGATGGTGAGTGCAAGGAAGGGTCACAGAGAAAGCCTACTGGGCATCTGTTTTGAAGTGAGAAGAGCTCTTTGTTTCACCAATATTCACCTACCAATTCTACCCTCACTGACTTTGAAGAGCCTGTGTTATCCAGTCTGGCCAGAAACAATGCATTGCAACATTTCCCAGCAAGACTCTTCCTGTTTTGCCAAGCTCATTTGTTTCACAGCAATTCATAACTTTAGCCTCTGCTCACACAGCTCATCCTACCGAGAATGCCCTTTCTTGTCTCGTGAATTGAATTCAATTCAATTGAGTTCAGTTGAAATATTTTGAACATCTGTCTTATGTCAAGCATTCTACTCAGCTCTCCGGACACAAAACTGACTAAAACTGTACCTTTAGGGAAGATGTATATGGACCAGCAATTACACTGCAGGGCAAACACAAAGTTCAGTGACAAAGATACCTGTGGTGTATGAGAGGCAGCAAGAGGAAGAGATCTTTCTCACTCTTTGGCTGGGCAACGGAAGGGAGGAGCATGGGCTGGGAGGTGCTCACAAGTCATAACTAACACTTGGAAGAGGTTCAAAGAATAAGGAGAGATTAAGAGAGCTTTGTTGAGCTGGTGGAGGGGAAAGGAACAGCAAGGAAAGGGAGCGTAAAAGGCTCAGGAGCATATAACTGGGGTAGTTCCCAGGGAATGGAGGAGTGATTGGGAGTTGACAGAGGGTAAAATGCAGAAGGGAAAGCCACAGACTGTGAAGGTGGAGAGGTGCAGTGATGGACGAGGCTGTGAGCTCCTTGGGAAATAAGGCCTGTGTAATCCTCAGCCCCAGCATCTCACTGCTTGGATACCAGTGGTCAGAGTGCAACATTTTAAAGCAGGACATGCTTACAGTTTTTTAAAAAGGGGGAGGAACATTATCCCATTATTATCCCATTACCCATTATCCAATATCCCATTACCCATCTTTGTTGCTTCCATATCTGTTCTTGTGGTATCTTTTCAGAACTTTTCTGTATAAATGCAAGCAGAAAGATGCAGTCTCTCTTAGACTCTATCAAATAAGATTGTACTATAAATACTCTTTGCACCTTGCATTCAAAAATGAATTCCCACAAAGAAAAGTCCAGGACCAGATGGCTTCAGATGAATTATACCAAATGTTTAAAGAAGTATTAATGCCAGTTCTTTACAAATTCTTTTCAAAAAGAGAGAGAAAGAAGGGCACAATTTCCAACTCACTTGGTAAGGTCAGTACTACCTGGCTTCACGAGAAAGGAAAATTATCTCTGATGAACACAGATAGAAAAAACCTCAAAAAATACCAGGAGTATACAAAAAAGTTACATACCATAACCAAGTGAGATTTATCCCAGAAATGCAAAGATGGTTTAACATATGGAATCAGTGCAATAACAACATATTAATAATAGCAAGGACAAAAATCACATGATCATTTCAATAGATGCAGAAAAAGCATCTGACAAAATCCAACAGATTTTATAATAAAAACATTCAATGAATTAGAGAAAGAAGGGAACTTTCTTAACCTGATAAAGAGCATCTATAAAAAATTCACAGTGAACATCACGCTTCATGGAAGAAGGCTGAAAGTTTTTTCTCTACATCAGGAACAAGACAAGGATGCCCACTCTCAACACGTCACTCAACACTGTAATACATATCGTGGGCAAGACAATTAAGCAAGAAAAACGATTTTATTTGCAAATGAAATAATCTTAAACACAGAAAACCACAAGGGATATATACACAAAACTATCAGGATTTATAAACAAGTTCAGTTTGTTGAATTTCTATACACTATCTGAAAATGAAATTGAGAAAACAACTCTGTCCAATAGCATCCAAAAGAATAAAATACATAAGAATAAATTCATCAAAAGAAGTACATGCCTCGTATAATTACACACTTGAAAACTATAAAACAGCATTAAAAAAATTAAGGAAGACCTAAATAAATGGAAGGTGGGTTGGAAGACTTAATACTGCTAAGATGGCAATATGCCCCAAGTTGGCTTAGAGATTCTGCCAAAATTTTAACTGCCTTTTGTGGTAGAAATTCAAAAGAAATTCAGAAGTTCAGATCCTAAAATTCACAGAGGATCGCAAGGGAACCAGAGTAGCCAAAACAATCCTGAAAAGTAAGAATGGAGTGAGGATTCACTTTCCCATTTCAAAGCATAATACGAAGCTATAGTGATCAGCACAGGGCACTAACAAGATGAGAGCCACATAGATCAATAGAATAGAATTGGGAATCCAGAAGCAAAAATCATATCTGTAATCAGCTGATTTTTGACAAGGGTGCCAAGACAATTCAAAGGGGAAAAAAGAGTCTTCAGTAAAGGATGCAGGTTCAAATATATGACCACATACAAAAGAATGAATATGGATCTGTATGTCATACCTGATACAAAAATTACCTCAAAAAGAATCAAAGACTAAATGTAAGAGTTAAAACTGTACAACCCGTAGAAGAAAAACACAGGGGTGATACTTCAGGTCTCTGGGTTAGGTGCTAGTGTCAGATAAGATTATGAACTTTTGTGCAACGACATTCTCAAAAGAGTGAAGATAACCACAGAATAGGAAAAAATATTCACAAACCATGCATCTAAGAAGGGTCTAGCAGACAGACTAGGTAAAGAATTCTTACAACTCAATTGCAAAAAGATAAATAGTCCAATTTAGAGCAGACATACAAGCAGCCAACAAGCACATGAAAAGATGTTCAACATCATCAGTCACTCAGGAAATGCAAACAAAACCACAATGAGATACCATGTCACACCCACCAAGATGGTTAAATTTGGGGGGGGAGGGAGAAGAAGAGAGAAAATAGTGTTGGCACAGCATGTGAAGAAACTGGGACCTTGTTACTTTATTGGTGGGGATATAATATGGTTCAGCCGCATTGGAAAAGTCTGGCAGTTTCCTTAAAAGTTGAACAGAGTCAGCATATGACCTAGCAATTCCACTCCTGGGGATACACACCCATGAGAACTGAAAACAGATGTTCATACAAAAACTTGGAGAAGAATGCCCAGAAAAGTATTATTCAAAATATTTCCAAAATAGACCCAAATGTTTAATGAATGGATAAATAACCAAAATGTGGCTTGTATCCATATAATGGGATATTACTCAGTCTTGAAAAGAAATTCTGATGTATGCTACAACGTGGATAACATTATGCTAATAAGTGCCTTATGCCATACACAAAAGTATAATTATAGGATTCTATAATATTAAGTACTCAGGATAGGCAAATTCACAGAGACAGAATATGCAAATGAGTTTAACCAGGTAGGCTGGGTGGGGGGAATGGAGAGTCATTATTTAATGGGAACAGTTTCCATTTGAGATGATGAAAACGTCCTGCAAATGGACAGTGATGGTTACACCACATGGTGGAGGTCTTTATTATCAATAACATGATCACTTAATGGGGTTCAAATGGTAAATCAAATGTTATGACTCTTTTGCCAGGCTAAAGAAATATATACATTGCCACTTGAAGAGTTTCCAGTAAGATATCGTTGATCAATTTTTTGAAACTAGCTTTATTCTAAATAATGAAGTAGTAAGAGCTAAGAGTGGTTCCAATTTATACCCATTCTGAATGTCAGAATGATATCTGGGGAACTTTTTGAAAAATACAGACATCTGGGTTCAGGGGTAAAAGAGAGAAATGAAGTACACACACTCTCACAGGGATGAACCTTTGAGAATAGTTCAGACATGAAAGGCTAAGTCTTGTATGTTCCCGCTGACAGCAACTCTACACCGTGACATGGTGAGTTTTCTAGCCTGTGGATTATAACTCAATATAAAATAAACCCCGCAAAAGGAAAAATAGGAATCATTTAAGAAATCTCACATATAAGAAAGTCTGGAGAATGATGCCACAAACAGCTCAGAAGTAATGCCTGGTCAGTGCTCCCCACTGCACCCCTTTCAGTCTCCCGCCTTCCCACAGGGGTAAGCACTGTTCTGAATTTGGTACTGATGTCCCACTTTTTAACAGTCCATTTCAATTACTCTGAGCAATCCCTTTGCTGAACTCCTATTATACTTGGAACTGGTGTCTTTCAGCACTTTTCAAGTTTGGTGGTTTTTAAGAGGTGTTTTTTTTTTTAAAGACCAAAAAAGATTCCCTTCCTCTCTACTGTGCTTTCCTTCTGCAGGGCGACTCCTCAAGCAGAAAAGCTGTGCTGGGGCTGAGCCAGGATCATCCGGCAAGCACTCAGCACATGTCCTGATACTAGCTGCCGCCGGGGGCCATCCTGCCCTGTGCTGGTTGTGCAGGGCAAGCCTGGTCCTAAAAGCCCGAGTATGTGGCAGAGCAATGGCAGTCAGGCCAAAATAGGTCATGGGCCAAGCTAGGACTCTCCCATGTTCTGGCTTCCCAAAGAAACCGAGAGCCCGGACTCAAGCCCAAGCCCCTCTGTCTAAAGTGTTTGTACCCTTCTGTGTTTCTTTATCAACCCCCTCTCTGAAAAATACCAACTTCAAGATCGCCTCTAGATTCAATCGCGTCATGGTCCCTGGATGCATGAGCGAAGGAGGGGGTTACTCGAGACTCCACGCAGTTCACAGAAGCTCAGGAGAGGGACATCACCTATCAAAAGGTCACACAGCAAAGACCAGCATGTTGTGTCAAGTTTATAGTCTCCTCACAGCTTCTGTGCCAGACTGAAGTAATTCAGTGGCAATATGGCAGCGAAAGAAACTGGTGTGTGGGGTGGGTTCTCTGGTGAATGAGAAATCAGTCAGTGGGGGTGCACTATACAAACAGCTTAGCAACAATGAGAGAATGACTGGCTCCCATCCCAGGATCTGCAAACCACCAGGTCTTTAACAAAATCGCCTACCTCTCCTAGAAGAAGACAGGTGAGAGGACTTTTGAAAGTAATGCACCTAGTATCTTTCACTTTTCTTCTTCCTTTGGCCATGGTGGAAAAAAAAAATAGGTCCACTGACAGCTTGAGGGTATTTTCTATCACACTCCAGTGCGCACACAGTATCTGGCTTGCTGTAGATGGTCAACAAATATGTGATTAGAAAATGAATAAATGTTCCTATGGAGGAAGTGAGGGAAAAGGCAAGATGGAAAAATAAAAGGAAGATATTGGGAAACTGAAATTGTTTGACCCTGGTTGGAAAAAAAGTAGGAGGTAGCTAGGATTCTGAATCAGCACAGGGTGTGCTCACAAGGAGGTTAATAATCCTGAGGAAAACTAGGCAACTTTTTGTGAATTTAAAAACTTTGGGTTTAGAAGTATAAAGGTTCTGTTAAGGATATTTTATGTGTGATGTAGAGATGTGAGAATTAATTTGGGTACTACATATTGCACAAAGGATAAAATCATTTATCTAGCATCACCCCTTTCTAAATATTTACGTGCTATAGCGTCATCAAGTATAAAAGCAGCTCTTTTCTCTATTCAAAGAGAAAAAAATCATCTTGCTTCCACTAAACCTCCTGAAATGAAGGTAAATCCTCCATTCTGCAAATAGTATATTACATTACAAGAAATGCTTTATCAATAAAATAGATTCCAAAGCACTCAATTGATATGCAGCTTTTTATAACTGTATCTCTGCATAAGACACATGTACTCAAAGTTTAGGAAGCTCCCTTTCAACACTGGTGTTTACAGGAATAACACAGGCCAGCAGATTTCTTTTATAAAGGGGTAGAAAGTCAATATTGTAAAGCTCTGCCAGCCACACAGTTTCTTGCAACAACTCAACCCTGACATTGCAATGCAAAAATCACACACATATTCCATCTCAAAATATTCTTCTTTTTACTTTTTTCCCAACTATGAAGAATGCAAAAGCTCATCTTGGTTCATAGCCAGACAAAACCAAACGGCAGGGTTGGTGTCGCCACATGAGGAGACACTAGCACCAGTCCCTGGCCTCGGCAGATGGCCCAATCACAGCCACCTCCCCCAAACCCCCAGGCTCCTGTTGAGTAAGACACAGAGGTCTCTGGGCTTGCCAGGATTGGGAACCAAGAGGTCTTTTTCTTCACTTGCCTCTCCTCAGTGTATGGCCTGGCTGACCTTGGCATTGCTCTGGGACATATTATTCTCGCCTTTAAAATGAGCGAGAGCTGCTGAGTGGGCAAGCCCAGGTCCTCTCAGCTCTGACATCTATAATTCCATGACTGAGAAAACACAGCTGCGTCCACGATTAAGTACAATGGAGCAGTAAACCACACTTGAGGAGATCTAGTATCACTTGTTCACTCCCATTACATGGTGGTAGGACTCTCCTGAACTGGCTATATTGTTCCATCAAGAGAAATGCTCCCAAACCCAGGTCAGCAGTGTGAGCTCACATGCTGCCATGGGCAGGGCAACAGGGTGGGGGTCTTCAGCGGAGATGCCATGCAGGCTCTTTCTCCCTGCCCAACAGCCAATAGTGAAGGTGGGGAGAGAGGGAAGAAGTAGGGGTGGCTTTGAAATAAACACATCAAATAGCAGTTTAAAGCCATGCAGATGGCCAGTAAGTCTTGGTGACCACCATTAAACTCTGGTTGCAAATTCAGAGGAGATTTGTGCAGGGTTCAAAGCTGTGCTCCATTTCCAGATCCTTCAAAGCCCAGGGGTCGGGAGGGCTTGCATTCTTGCAAGAAGACTTTTTAGGCAACAAAGTCCATGAAGTCCAACAATATTTTACCTAATCTGTCTTCAATTAGATCTTTGTGAAGTGAATGAGTTAAAAGGGAGATCGAAATTGGATTGTGGTTTACTGCCCAAGGGGAAATATCAGCCACTGAATGTGTTCGCGCACAAGGCCCATTAAGAGCGGTGGAACTGCTCTTAACGAGTTATGGCATGGAGTATTAATAAACGTGTCATGCCGGCAGAAAATGAGCCTTCTGAAAAGCATTGGCTTTTCATTTCTAATTAGCAACGTGGGGCTTGTTGCACATGGTAGAGAAGCATTGCCACTGTGAACTCAGGGGAAGATGTCGTCTCTTTGGGGATAAGATAAAGAGAAGGGAAAATGTGCAAGGCCAGGTGCAGACACATCCATCTACACACCACACAAATGCCAGCTTTCTGCAGATGTGGTGCAACAAACACAGTCACCCACTACCGCAGTGTACTTACTGGTACGTCCCCATCCTCACTCCAGGGCTGGCTTTTTTAACCATACAAAAAGTATAAATCAAAATAATAAAGGATGTGAAGGGATGTTATATGGACGAGCACCTAATGCAAAGGTGGAATACAATACAAAAAATCTAATAAAAAAGTGGCTATTATCCAGTCCTGGGTTTGCTGTCCTGGGGACCTGGACACAGCCCCCACGAGCAGTTCTCCATACGACCTGGCTGTCCCTTTCCTGAGAGACCATCATTTCAACTAGGGTGGAGGCAACCTGCAGGTATCTGGTGACCTCCCGACTACAGTGGACTCCTAGGGAGTCAGACTGAACGAACATCTAAGAGGGCAGCTAGGAACCAGCATCCTTTGGTTTTGACCACTACTTGATGCTGACTCAGGGCTGTCTCCCAAAGTTGGGACTCGAGATTCTAACTACCTGAACTTTGGATCTGCCTGCTAGTTGATTCTCTAGCCTTAAATGCTTGCCTTCCTAAACCTAAAATATGAACCTTATTCTCCAAGACCTAAGAGCTTCTTCTGAACCAGGGAGTTAACCAGTTTAATTTGTAATAGCTGTTTGTGCTCTCCTGCCTAACTCTAATTCTTAATTCTGCTACCTCTACCATGGGCAAGTCCTCTGTGCCTATTGGCTCCAAATGTGCATGCATGGAGCACTCTTCTTCCCACTAAAAAATATACATACATCTGGTCTGAAGAACAGCTATAGCAGTGACGACAGCCAACTCCCCTTCTCAAGTCATTTGGCATTTATTCCAACTCTTTATATAGCCAACAGAACAGGTAACATATATCTTTTCAAAAGTTTCCTGTCTTAATAAAATATAGTGTTTAATATAAACATATTCTTCTCAAAATGACTGCACCCTGTTGCAGAATCCTGATGGCTTTCCTAGCTTAAACTGAACCTGCTCAGTTGTGTCTTCAATTAAAATCAGTCTTACTCCCAATGTGTGCCAGGAAAGGCTACAGCAAAAGGCCAACTGGCCTGAATTTCCAGAGTCCCTGGAGCCCAGATGCCCTCAGAAATACAGAACTGAGAGAGGACATGAGGACACTGTGCTGCCTGTGGTTTTACCATTTCCCAGGTGCTTCTGCACCTGATTGGGTTCGACCTTACTACCTGGTGCCCTCCAACCCACATTTGGAGCAGCTGACATGGTTCCTGCCTACCTGCTTCCTCACTGATCCAGTGACAGGCAGCCCCCTCGGGCAGGTAGTCAAGGTTCCACATGGCCCTTGGCCCAGCTGCCCTTCCCTGCGGGCTTGCTTGTGATCACATGCCCCCATGCTCTCAGGCTGCAGAGATGGCAGCTGCTTGGGCAGGTTTATTATGTAAAACAGAGGCCCTCTGCCCGCTGCCTTTGTAATTCCAGGATCTTTTCCTCAGATACAGCAGAGCAGAGCAGCCTGGGCGTTTGAGGCCACAAAGATCTGTAGTCAACACTCAGGTCAGTTGCTTATTAGTTATCATCTTAGGCAGCTCACTTAGGATGCTATTACTTAACTTTCTTGTTGTTAAAACAGGGGGAAATGATGGATAGTAACAACTTTATCAGGTTCTTAGGAAGATTAGATGAAACTTCACGGAAGTCTTTAATGCAGTGCCTGACATGGAGCAAGCACTCAGCACGCATCAGGATGGTGCTACGGCTACCTTGTAGGCTGCCGTCTCTCCTGCCCCTCACTGGCCCCAGACAGGACATGGCCGTTAGGAGACTCATGAGTTGGCATTCATACCCTCAACAAGCCAAGGGGACACTTGCACTTAAGTTAAACCAAGAGTGCAGGTCCCAGGGGGGTAATAGTAGCTGCACTGGCTCAAAACAGGATATGCACAGGTTGGTCACTCCAAACCTGGGGATTCTGGAACTGGGAGAAAATAAATGCTGCTCTCCAGCTTTACCTCTGTCTCACCAAACCATACTGCATGCTCCAGTCACAACTAAATGCAGTTTTAGACAGTTTAGGCCTCCATACACCTCTCCCCCGTCATGCACCGCATACCTGTCATCTTCTCTTCTCTAATAGGGTGACTTTTTTTTACCATACTTGAAGGTCCAGTGTAAATATTACCTCCTCTCTGAAGACAGTCCCATCAACTCTCTCAAGCAGAATTATCCTCCTTCCTCTCGTTCTACAATAATTTGTGCTTCTAACAGAGCAGCAGACATAGATAGCAGTCATTTCTGTTGGTATCAGTATCTCCCACTGGCCTACTAAGACCCTTAAAGCCAGGGCATACCCCTCTACGACTGTGACTTTCTCGGCTTAGCAAGCAGAGAATGATGCTCATCTGGCACAAAATGGACAGTTCACACATATCTGTTGAATGACTGAACAAATGTCTTAAACACAAAGGAATGACACAGCTAAAAACAACCAATCTATGAGTATATCCAAATTTCTAGTGTCAAACATTATCATATTTTCCACATTTTTGCTCATCTATCCATAAAAGTTCATTAATTTTAGCTTGAAAAATCTTCTCTTCTTTGTCTTAGATACCATGCTGAAGATACAGTCTGAAACAAATAACTAAAATAAAGATAAGACTAACTTTATACTGAGTCAGTGAAAAACACTATAAAATTATCTAAAAATGATAGTAAATATAAAAACAAAAAATTCTATAATAAATTCTAGAGAGACAGTAAGGCATGTGAAAGACAGAAAGACTGTGTCTTAAATTCACATATCTCTAGAACTGAAACCTGGCTCTACCACCTACTTCCTACTGCTCTTCTTTTTGAGCAAGAAAAGGAACATTTACAACTCACAATTTTTTTTTATTTGTAAAAATGTGCAACATTCTACTGGGAACTTCCTAATATTGTTGATCCACAAGGACTGAAGCAAACTGGGGGTCCAGTTATGAGATTAGAATTTGGATGGTGTCAGCAACTGAAATAACAAAGGAAAGAAGGTAAGTTGGTACGAGGGGAGATAAAAACGAGTTTAATTTTGAACACACTGAAATAACTGCAGGAAATCCAGAGAGAGTTGTCTCGCAAGGCATTGAATATTTGCGCACTAATCTAGGCTGGAGATACAGATTGAAGAGTACTGAAAGGATGGATGAGATCACTTGGTAGAGCACCCCAAGGAGAGAGCCAAGAATAAGGGGAAGGAAACAAAAGAAAAAAAGAGATGGTATAGTTCAAGATTTAAGAATTAGGCAAGGAAGTTAAGACCTATAAGAGTCGAGGCGTAATGAACAGTATTGAATATAGGAGAGACTGAGCGAGAGAAGAACTGAAGACATGTGTTTTCAGTTCAGCATGTTGAGATCATGGAGGATTTAGCCTGAGAATGTTACAAGGTGATGATGCAGGGTCAGGCCACAAAGATGGAGCAGCAGGCATGAAATGCAGAGCACATCAAGTTTCAGTGGCAGGAGAGGAAAGATAAGACAAGTTGGGGCCATGTGGGCCAAGCAAGGGTCCATTAGGACAGGAAAGGCTTTGAGTATGTTTATAGGTCGAGCGGAAGGAACTGGTATAAAAGACAGAAAGCACAGAATAGGGGAGGTTAACAGAGAGTGAAGCGTTAGAGGAGGCAGGAGCATGGACCGCTAAAGCACAGGGAATGGGGTTGAGCTTGAGCAGTAGACAAATCCTTGTTCTCTGAAATTCAAGAAATAATTTATTCAACACACCACATTTTGTGGTCTGAATAAAGCATCTGGGATCATAATGCTTCTTCAAAGCTGGTATCAAAAATTCCACTGCTAGCATCAGAGTGGCAGAAAAGTGTCAAATCATGAGTGGGGCAATCCTACTCTTGAACTGTGTCAAAAGAGATTACAAATAAAAACAATATGTGATAAATTTATGACTCATGTGAACTTGAAAGCAATTAGTAACAGATGCACCCCTCTGTATAACGGTGTCTTACTGACCTTGACCAAGAAAGGACCTAAAAGGCAATTCTTTTAGATGAGCAACATCATTATAATATTAAGGCATTTTCCATCACCAATTCAATAGGCCAATTTTCATTAGAGTAAGATTTCATAACCTATGCCCTAGAGAAATCATTGGAGATTAATTCTCAACAACCAAACAGTGAAATCGTATGGATGAGGTGATGAGTTAATAGCACATATCCTAGATTCAGGTTTAAATTGTCTCTTGTATACTAGGTAGTTCAGAATTTCAGACTCACAACTTAGTACTTATACAGAGTCTTGAGAAGATTGGGGTTCTTTTCTGAGAAAATTACCGGTTTATCTGAAGGGACCTCTGTTCATAGCGACGCTGAAATGCACCGGATCCTGCCTGCACAAGAGCACAAGACTGACAAACTCTCAAAGCAGCAACAATATTACTTGCTATCAGTAACAGTTTAATTTCTTCTCTCCAACAAAAACTAAGTTCCACAGAGTATCAAGTCAGCTTGTTGTGTCCCCTAAGGCATGGCATAGAGTTGGGCTTACAGGAAATACTCAGTTTATTAAAATTTCAAGTGAGTGACTGAAATGCAACTCTCCCCTTAATCTGCCATAATCCATCACAAAATCCTATCCATTTATAGCAGCTTCCTAATTCACTGATTTACCCCTTGCACCACTATACTTCAGACCCTCATTACTTCAGGGCTGGGCTGTGTGTCCCAGGTTTCTTCTCTGGCCCATGCTACATATCACCGCCATATTCACCTTCCTAAACTTGGCTTTGATCATATAGCTTACTCCCATTCAAAAACCTTCACCCAGCTTCCTAGTCTGGCACTGTGAGTCCTCCATATGACACAGCTCTCCTGCCCAGCCTCATCTTCCACAGCCCCAGTCATTTTTCCACATCACCATCAAACCAGAGGACTTGGAATTCTCAACACCCTTTTATGCCCGTGTCTCTGAGCCTTGTCCTTTCTGTCTGCAATGTTTCAGTTTATCCCTCTTTTCTAAAGGCCAAATCCTAATTAAAATAACACTACAGTCTGGAACCCTCTTGTCAAGTGATAACAAACTATATTAACTCCAAGTTACAAGCAACTGGAAGGCAAAGACTGGATTTTTATTAATCATTTCCCCCAAGAGAACCCAGTACCTTCAATGACCTATACATATAAGAAGCGGTCAAGAAGTGTTGATAAATGGAACTATATTTTATAATGGGCAACCCAAATGACATTCCATGTCAGCTTCTCTCATTTCCTCCACAGCTGGTTAATAAAGGGAGTGTATCAGAACTCACACAGCCAAAAAAGAAGCAAAACACTTAATAAAGGTAGACATAATAGGACAGTTTAGCCTATGCAGCAACTAACACCCTTTGTACAGTCTACACTGTGTATCAATAATCAAGAAGAGATTCAAGTAGAGGTAGATGCTGTCACCTATGCACTTTTATAAGGTCATTTCTAAGGTTTTACAAAAGAGTGCTAAAACTGGTGGTACTTAATAGTTATCCTACACTCTGAAAATATCACAAACTCCCTGGGAAGCCCATTTCCTGATCTACTTCCTCAACCCCTTAAGGAAACATTCTTTGGGAAAGGAAAAGACCTATCGGTAATTAGTCTTTTTCCCCCTGGAGTTCAATCATTTTGGTAGATGAGAAAATTTTTCATTAGAGAAAATTAAAATAATGTCACCTTTCTTGTTCAAAGCACCAAGAAAAGGGACATGGTGTTTTCATATGCATTATCTCTTAACATCAATTCATCCACTCAACAAATATTAACTAGCATTTAATATAGGGCAGGCACTATTCCAGCTAAGAATACAAGAAAATAAACATATACATTATATGCCAGGTTTGCATATATGCAGTATGACGGCCAAAATGAAGCAGGTTTGGGGCAATAGATTTTGTTTCTTATAAGGTAGTGAAAAATGAAGATAGTTGTGATATTAACCATTGGCATAATCTTAATTCTAGATTTGGGGAACTGAGGCCTGCAAAAGTTACCTTTTGCATACCCAAGATCACCTAGAATTAGATGGGGGTGGGATCGGAAATCAACACTTCTCAACTCCAGGTCTATGCTAAGGCCATAAAAGAGGAAAGTTTAATTAAATTGCTTCCCCTCTATGTAATGATACTTGGGACAGTATCATTAATCCGGTACCCTGAGAATGGCCTACCTCTCACATTAGTTTATAAGAATTTCCCCCCATTTATCTGGTGAATAAAATAATAGAAACACCATTTTGTTTTCTTATATTGTTGCAAAATGATTTTTTTGAAACAAAAAAGATTTAAAAATGTCATTTTTTTCTGAAACAGAATGCAGCATCTGGGGTTACTGTGCAAAAGCAGGCAATGCAACACCTCATATTAGCAATCCTTCAAATCACACCTAATGAACATAAACTCTCCTTTGGCAATCTGTCTCTGTTTTGCCCACCTGTTTAGAGTCTGTGAGAATAGATTCAGAAAGAATTATTTGCTAGGTGCTCACTTTGTGTGTGTGTGTGTGTGTGTGTGTGTGTGTGTGTGTGTGTGTGTGTGCATGCGCGCACCCATGTATCACCTAGACTTTTCCTTAGTGGGGTAAGAGAAAACTGTAAATAGTGTGGGAAACAGGGTGCCTAGCCACACCTAATGTGACTTAAACCTAAAACCCACTTCTTTGTCACAGGTTGGGCTAATGATGTTAACGTGCTACAGAAATTCAGGAGGCAACCTATCAGTTTTAGTGCAGGAGACTCATCAGGCTGTAGGGGGAGCCCTCAGGGCTGGTACCTGAACAGGTAGATGATCAGAAGATAAAGTTAAAGGACTGAGTACATTTGAAATAAAGGCGGGGAACACCAGAAGGCAGGGGAAGGAGGCAAAGTAATCTGCCACATATGAAACATGCAACTAAGCATGAAACATGAAATACAGTTAGAAACATATAGGACCAACTCTATTTTACATGTTTTCTAGGTAAGAAATTTGAAGCTCAAAGAGTTTAAGTGAGTTAGACAAGGGCAGACAAAAGGAAAGGTTTTCATAGTATCAGGTAGGTGCTCAGTTCACTATACCATTCTGCGGGTGGGTTGGGGAATTGGGGAAGATGGAAATCATCCTCCTCTAAAAATAACAGTATGTGGAGCAATTTAGTACACTCCTTCCATTTAGCCAAGAAAATAAGTTCTATTTTGCAAGAATTATTTAAGGCAGCCCTTGAGAAACCTTGAAAATGGTTGGGAACGACCTCGTAAAGTCATTTTTCTCGCAGAACTTTCTGATTTGTGGGTTAACTCCCAGCATGCTTCCTTGGGGGGGAGACTTTGCTCATCTGGCCTAGTGAAAGGCCTACTTAGTAGGAAGTACTAGTTATGCCAGTGACTCTTTGCAAGGAAACTTGAGCAAGCATATTTCAAATCAATTGTTTAAAGTCCCTTATTTCACCCACTATTACTCCTTCTGAAGTGCTACTAATATTCTTATCACGGTAGTATTAGTGTCATTCCTTTACATTTATCAATAATAAGCATTTATGATTCATGAACTTTTCTCCATGATCGTGTAGTTTACAACTTTAAGAAAAGGATGACAAAGAAAGACTCGATTTAAGTTATCCTTTCAGGAACTACCTAAGGTTGCGGTCAGGTAAAGGCAACTGTAGTCAAGACTTTCACCACAAGAGCTAGTCTCCTAACCACCGACATCTGTGCTGCCCAGGAAGGAGGAGATCAGGCTGACCCAGCCTCTCTGAATCCTCTCTTTCAAGTCAGGGCCACTGGAATCCAAGGCATTAGGAGTGGAAGAAGCTATCCACAGGACAAGGAGCCTGACAAAAAGGTAGACAATGGAAAACAGCTCTGACAATGAATAGTCTATATATTTTTCACACATTAAATCAGATTTCAATAAAGGAAACTGAATTTGCATTTGAGTTGAAAAATAAGTAGCTCAAGTAAAAGCAAGAGGCTTAAGGCACCTGGAAGGCCTGAGTCCAAAGAGTTTTACCTACGCACTTACTGCTGTGAGAGTACTTGCTGAAGTACAACCTAAGCAGGTGTAAACTGAAACCTGTGATTTGTCATTTCTTTTTCTTAAGATCACAGATGCAAAGGTGGGAAAGAGGTGGGAAACATACCAAAGTATATTTCAAAATTTTAGAATGAATATTTTTCTAAAGATAGGCCGTGTTCACTAACCCAAAGTTTAACTTCACCTCCTCCCTCAAACCTACCCCCACTTAGCAAAGACCCAGATTAAAAAAAAGTTAACTTCAAAAAAGAGTTAATGAGGAAACAATGACAGTTTATGAAAACTACTTAACCCTAGAACTTGTTATTTGAATCTTTAGTAGTAATTCTTTCCAACTTCAGTTTCTAAATGAGAAAATTTAGGCCCAGAGATGTAAGAAGTGATTTGCTGAAAGACATAAACTAGTTAGAGAAGTTTTTTAATTTTATTTTTATTTATTTTCTTATTATTTTAGTTGTTTATTATTTCATTTTATTTATTTAATATTTTATTTTATAGATTATTTCCTCTTTTCATCCATGTGTGGTAGCTTGACCAGTATACATAGTAGAAAAGAAAAATATAAATGATAAATGTGGTTAATTATTAGGGAGTCAGATTTCTTATTTCTAGTCTTCTGTTCTTTATATATCCTATTTCCTGCTTTGTTCCTTAAAATTCTTCTCATTTTCCAATGAAGGAATCAGGCCACTAGTTCCACTTTTTCCTGGTATGGCCATTAGGAGCTGCAATAGAAAGAGACAAGGGAAGGGCCACCATGTGTGTACAACATCCTACCTGCTTTTGCAACCCTGGACTAAAAATGTCTCCGCTGCTACTGCTATGTGAAAAAAGCTATTGATTTTATCTCTGTCTATGCTGTTAAGCCAAGAAACTGAAACTTTTACTAAAACAGAAAGATTCAAAGGCAATTTATTTAACAGTTGTTTATAATGCAGTTTTGTTAAGAAAGGCTTTATATTTGCAAATATATATATATATATATAGCTATATAGCTATATATATATATATTGCTATATAGCTTAGTATTTAAATATTTTAAATCTTTGATATTTAAATATTTAAGCTTTATATTTGTAAATATATCATTAAACAAAGCCTTGCCCTCCCATCTGGAAAGACCCACTTATTTAATTCTTTAGACAATTGTCAAATGACAGATTCTGAAATGGTGTCAGATGTCAGTGGTGAGCATTCAGTAGCTAATTATCTGGCTGGTGGCTTCCTTCTCCACTTAATAACTTGTTTCAGAAGTTAATCATGAGAAAACAACCCAAGGTTTGGATAGTATTTGCCTGGGAAATTTGAAACTCTTGGCCAAACGAAGATCAGTATTTCTTTCATCAAGCTCCTGACCAGCAAGAATGACTGAACCTAATGCAAGAATCAGTGCTGGCTCAACCTAGACAACTGGGTAACCAAGTCAAAGCCCTGGAGGAGCTCCTCACTGGGCCGGCTGTCATGCTCCGTCCCACCCCTGTGCCGACAGCTGCTTCTGCATTCACAGGGGCTGGAGAGGAGCACAAACCCACTGTCTCCACTGTATTAACAACAGCTGTTGTGGCTGTGGCGACAGTATTATCAACCTCACACTGACAGACGGAATTTGAATGTGTGTGTGTTTGACAGGACTGTACCATTTTTTACTATACCATCTCTCTCTTGCTCTTTTTTTTTTTTTTTTTTCTGAGACTAGGTCTCACTATTTTTGCCTGTGGAACCACAGGCTCATGTTGCCTGGGGTACCATGGACTCAAGTGATCCCCAGCCTCAGCTTCCTAGGTAACTGGGATTATAGGCACGTGCCACCGTGCCCAGCTATTTTTTGAGACTAGGTCTCGATATGTTGCCCCAGGCGGGTCTCGAAGCCGCACACTCAAGCGATTCCTAGTCTCAGCCACACTCTAGGCTGCGCTTAAAAGCATGTGTTACTGTGCCCAGCTTTCTCTTGGATTCTTACAAAGAGTTCCATTTTACTTAATGTGCTTTTTTTCCTGATCTAGCCTGGTGTGGAAAACTGAAGTCTTATGAACCAAGCTGAGGAGTAAAATACCCACAAATGACCCTTAGAGCCATTAAGAAGAATAAAAAATGCCTATAAAGCAGAACTGAACCAGAAAGGCAGCTACTTATCCAAACTTTGCAAAGAGACACAGTTCTTCCTTCCCCATCTCCCCTACGCCTGCTGGGATAGGCGCATCTGGAGCTGCTCCTGCGGCCACTCCTCCTCCTCCAACTCACTTTCTGCGTCAAATAGTATGGGTCAAAGTCCTCCAGGGGCACTGCGACCAGGCCTTGTGGGATGTCCCCGTAGATGAAAGGCAAACTCTTCCCTGCTTCCAGGTCGCTGTTGGGTTTGGGCTTGCTGTCCTCATCATCTTCCCGATGACTACCGTCTGCCTTTGGTGGCTTCTTGATCTTGCTTTCAGCAATGCGCCTCTCGATGTTTGCCAGCGACTCAGGGGTGAAAGGCTTGAAACTATCAGGGCCTGGTGGTGCAAGCAGCCGCGCTGCCATCTTCTCATCCTGCAGCAGCTTCGTTAGTTATGCTGCGTCCAGGACAGGTCAGTTCTGGAAGAAAAAGCAACACAAGATGAATCACTTTTCTGAAGAGGCAGGCTAGGCTATCTCCTTCTCAACCTTTATTCATGGCCTTGGTAACACACTTCTTCCCTGACATGGCTACTTTTCATGCCAGTCAGTCTGTGGGATGGATGCATGAGGTGATGTTCATACCATCCCTCAGGGGAGTGACCAGTCAGGGAGATCGAAAGACAGGAGTCTCCTGAATTACCACTGTTTATTACTCACCGGAACACAACTCACTACTGAGGCTGTAGCAACAACAACTACCAAAATATAGCCCCTACTCACAGAACCTTATTCCAAATTAAAAAGGCATTCTCATCACCCAAGGGCACATGTTAGCCAGGGACTCCTAATATGCTCATGTCACCTTCCTTCCTGGAACCGTTCTCCCCAAAGACATACTCTTCCTTCAAGGACAACACAAAGGTCACTCTTTTCAAATCACAGTTTCCAAAAACACTCAGCCCTTCCAAACCTTGGAGGCACAAAATATAAATACAGGTTCCATCTGCTTTGGCTCTTGGTTTCAAGTTATCCAATTGACAAAATACTGTAAAATCTATCCACTATGAAACCCAGAGTCTCTTCTTTGATGACCACACTCTTTTCAGGGATAAATACAAAGTACTTTTCTCTGTGGAGAGGGAAAGATTTGGCCATGCACACCTCCCACTCAGCCATGGGGACGTGACTGTAAGTGGCAACTTAGGAGGGACCTAGGACACCTCAGGGCAAGTGGCCCTGACAGGCACCTCCCATACCACACAGGGGTCACGAAACAGAATTCCCTTCCAAAAAGATAAAATTAGCAGCAATGTAAGAAAATAAGTAAATGTAGGCCTCAAGAGAGGATCCCCCTGGTGAGAGGAGGCTGCAAGCAGGGCTGCCAGAGAGAAGCAGACTGGTGGCGTCCCCCTTGAGAGCTTTCAGGCTTTCCTGGCAGTTTACCTGGCACGACTTTTTCCTTTAGTTTTGTGAGCTCCATAAAGATAGTGTGAGAAATTTTTTCTAAAGCTAAAGATTGTTCCTTCGCTCCTACTTAGACTACAGGGTCCACCTCAAGGCAAGTATCCATAACACTGGGGGCTCCTCCAGAGAACAGTAGTAAAGTTAACAGTAAATAACTCAGGAGGGAGGGCACCCGCAGCTCCCTTGGTGAACAGAGTCAGAGGCCAGCGCACAGGGCGGCCCCCGCAGGCCACTTCCTGCTTCCTCCTGCTCACACATTCCCTTCCACAAGCGTGGTCAAAGAAATAATTTTCATGGTGGTATCTCACAGTGAGATACCACCTTACACCAGTGAGAATGGCTCACATCAAAAAAACAGGCAACAACAAGTGCTAGCGTGGATGTGGAGAGAAAGGAACACTCTTATACTGCTGGTGGGAATGTAAACTGCTCCAGTCACTATGGAAAGCAGTATGGAGGACCCTCAAACTAATGAAAATGGACTACCATTTGACCCAGCAATTGCTCTTCTGGGAATCTACCCAAAGGAGACCTCAGTATGGGTACAAAGGGACACCTGTGTCCAGATGTTTATTGCAGCACTATTTATAATTGCAAGGACATGGAAACAACCCAAATGTCCCAAAACAGATGACTGGATGAAAAAGATGTGGTACATATACACAATGGAATATTACTCATCAATTAAAAATGATAAATTAGATGAATTTATGATAACATGGATGCACCTAGAAGAAATCATATTAGCAGAAACAAGTCAAAAAGATAAAGACAGACACCAAATGTTTTCACTATTATATGGGACATGGGAAAGATAAACAAAAGCTATGAAGAAAAGTCAAAACAAGCTAACAACCACACTGAAGTATACAACTCAGGGTGGGGGGGCAGGACAGAATGGGAATGGTCAGGGAGGGTGGGGAGGTGAATCCTGGGGATTACAAAGATGTGAAATTTATATATAAATAAATTATTTGATTATTTTAAAAATAATAATAATTTTCATGGGTGAAACATGGGACATTAGGGTTGTGAGGGATTTTACAGGTCTAGTCACTTCATTTTATGGATGAGAAAACCATGGGGTTTCCTAAGAGATCAGGCAACTTGTCCAAAATCATGGGGCCAAGGTAAAAAAATGACAACCAAAGAAGCTGACTCCCCAACCTATACTTCTTTTTTGTAACAACTATCAGTCACCTACTGTCCTATCAGATGCTGTTTCCCACTATTCCCCTGTAACAGGGATACTTTGGTTCATCAAGAAATCACAGTTCGATGACAGTGGCTTTACTGACCTGAGACTTCATTCACAATGTGTTTCCCAGCCTCGAGTTCCTTTTTCTTCATTCATCTCCTCCAGCCCCTCCCTGAATTGCCTCCAAGAAGTCCCCACCAACTCCAGCCTTTAATAAGTTTTTTCCTTTGTGAACTCCCATAGCTTTATCTTGAGTTTAGCTAACATTTATCGCATACCATGTTTCAGGCACCTTTCCAAATACCTTGCTTGGATGAACTCATTTGAGCTCCATGTGAAGCTCATGTGAAGCAGATATTAACATGTGAAGCAGATATTATTTCCTCCCTTTAACAGATGAGAAGAGGCACAGTGAAGTAGTGTAGCTTGCCCAAATTTATACAGCTAGAAAATGACAAAATCAGGGATTAAAAAACACCCTATTCACACTTAATCATTGCTGAATTGTGCCACATGAATTCCCAGAAGATGTGGGTGGTGCCTTAAACTTCACTGGTAGACCTTTTAGAAAGAATATATTTATGTCAGGCCTGGAGGCCAAAGTTAGTCCAAATACCTAGGACTCCTTGGCTCACAGTCAGTCATTCTCAAGCCTGAGTTACCCTCAGCCCATACGTAGAGGACAAAAATACAAGAGGAAGTCACTGAAGATGCTGACAAATTCTTGTGATCTGATTGCATGTACCTCGCGCCTTCACAGGTAAAGAAAGCCATTCAAGGCTAAGCCCTCCTCCGGATCCCTCCTACCTCCTCTACGATCGTTAGCTCCATTATCTCTGCTCTACACCACAGTCTCAGTCTTTACATCATCTAGCTCTACATCTTCTCCCTCTGCATCTTCACCCACTGCTCTCTCTTCATTGGGCCTAGGCCATCCTGGATTATTCTGTGTCATCCTAGTTCTAACCACAACTGTGCCTATTTTTTCCCTCTTTATTCTCCAAGGGCTGACCCTCTACAATCTCTGCAATACTCTTTTCTTTTAAGACTTTCATCTACTCAAAATAATCTGTACGTGGGTGATTTTCAGATTTCTATCACCAGCCCTGATTGCTTGTCTGAATCCCACAACTGCCTGTCACCACTTCAAAATTAAAGCATTTAAAAACACTCGTTTTTCCTTCCCAAACTGATTCCTACTCCCGACTTACTTATTTCCGTCACTGGGAGCATCCGTTTTCCAGTCATCTAGTGTGGAAATGCAGTCATTTCCGGCCAGTCATCTTTGCTATCCTCACACCTTGGATCACCCGCAACACTAATTCTTCATCCTTCAGATTTTCCTTTTTCAACAGCATCACTGTGATCCAGGTCCTACTGCAACAGTCTCCTACTCATGGACCAGTCCTGAGATCTGTTTTCTCCAAAATCTACTTTCATTACCTCCCTCCCCTGAGTTCACCTAAGTTATAGGGCAGAACGCAAGCCTCTGTGATTTGACTGCCATGTATGGCCTTTCACAGCTTAACATTTCTCTAACATCTCACTCACTGCCTCCCAGCAAGAACACTTACTCTGGTGACTCTTTTTAGCTTTGGTTTTCTTTTGATCTGCTTGTAAGGATAGAATATAAATGAAGTGCACGTGCCCTAAGTGCTCAAGACAGGTGCCACCACCACGTAGGTCAAGACACAGCAGCTTTCTTCCTGGTAGCTCCAGTGAGCTCCCCTGTTAATAACCACCACACCCCGGGCAAAGGCTGTTCCGACCTCTATCACTTAAGATGAGTGTTGCCTAGTCTTGAATTTCATTTAAGTAGAATATAAATATACTCTTTGGCCTCTGGCTCCTATTACTCGATGTTGTTTCTGTGAAGTGCATCTTTGTTGAGTGTGCAGCAGGCAGCCATTCTTTTAATCATAGTATAGTATTCCACATGTGCACACAGCACAATTTATTCACTCTACTTTGATAGATACTTACTTATGTAAATGCTTACCAACTTATCAGTAAGTGAAGTAAGAGAGGCTGGGTTGGCTAACAGCTAACTAGTGACAGGCACAGAGCTAGGGTGCAGGTGCCTCCAACACAATGCTCTTCTCACTAACTGCACAGTCTCCTAGGCAATGCAGCTTGTCTGTCAGACCACTACTATCAGCTTTCTTCTTCCTGCAGTGCCAAGAGGACACAGGCCAGATGACGAAGGAAGGATGAAAGTCACTTTTAGCACTGAGCGTTCTGGAAGAGACTGAACTAGACTCAAAGGCTAGTTCAGTAGGTGACTAGGAGCAATAAGATGACTGGCCTGTCTTCTCTTGATCAGGAGAATTGAGACTTTAAAATGTCAGTTGTGGCCCTGATAACATAAATAAAGACGAACCAAAATTAAGGGTAAGGCGGTAGAAGAGGGAAAGGAAACTGGTGTTAGAGTAAGGTTACAACAGGGATGAAAGGAAGAGAAATCACCTATGTGTTTTTCAAGGAAACCTGAGGCAAGGATACACAAGAAAAATGTGAGGTCATCAAAAACCCGTCTTAGACTTGGAAAGGAAGAACAAAGTTGGAGGACCCATACTTCCTAAAATCAAAAATTACTACAAAGATATGGTACCCAAAGCAGTGTGGTCCTGTTCAAAAGACAGACATGTAAATCAACAGAATAAATTAGTGAGTTTAGAAGCAAATTTTCAGTTATCTGGTCAAATGATTTTCAACAAGGATGCCAAGACCATTCAGAGCAGGGAAGGAGGTCTCTTCCCATGGTGCAGGGAAAGTGACAGCCACGTGAAAAGAATGAAGCTGGGTTCTTACATCACATAAAAAAATTCCTCAAATTGGGTCAAATATTTAAATGGAAGGACTGAAACTTTAAAAGTCTTAGAAATATAAAGGAAAAGCTTCATGATGTTGCATTTGTCAACGATTTCTTGCATATGTCACTGAAAACATAGTAACGAAAGAAAAAATAGACAGGAGTTCGTCAAAATTGAAAACATTTGTACATCAAAGGACACTGTCAAGAGAATGAAAAGGCAACCCACACAATGGGAGAAGATACTTCCAAATCATACATAATCATAAGGAGATTAATACTTAAAAAATATAAAGAACTCCTACAATTCAACCAGCACAACAAAACTAAAAGTAGACAAAGAGGAGGGCAAATCCTTGAGATTACAATGTTGTGAAATTTATATATAAATAAAAAAATAGTAGACAAAAAATAGACATTTTCCTGGAGAGAAATGCATACAAAAGACCAAAAGCCACACACTGTAGAACAAAAACAAAAGAAAAATTACAAGTGTTGGCAAGAATGTGGAGTAACTGGAACCTTGTATGGCTATGGAAAATAGAATCACAGGATTACCATAAGGCTCAGCAATCCTGTTAGGTACACATCAGAGAACTGAAAACAGGGACCCCCCCAACAGATATTTGTAAACCCATAATCACAGCAGCATTGTTCACAAGAGCCAAAAGGTGGAAACAACCCAAATATCTATGAACAGATGGATGAATAAGCAAGATTGTGATCTGTGTATCATGGAATATTGCTCGGTCTCAAAAGGAAGGAAATTCTGATGATAGGATATAACGTCAAAGACCTTATGCTAAGTGAACTAAACCAGGCACACAGGAACAAATCCTGAGTGGTACCACTTAAAGGAGGCATCCAGAAAAATCACATACACAGAGATAAGAAATAGGACAGCAGTCACCAGGGGGAAGCTGGTGGCTGATGGGCGCAGAGTTCCAGTCTGGGATGATGAGAAAATGCTAAAGGTGGGGTGTGGCGAGTGTTACACAAAATGTGGGTGTGCTTCCTACCACTCAACTGTTT